>JAQFZU010000015.1:0-126829 GCA_034696185.1 Henia vesuviana
ACAATTTTACAAAATTAACAAAATTAGAATTTTTACAATTTTACAAAATTAACAAAATTAGAATTTTTACAATTTTACAAAATTAACAAAATTAGAATTTTTACAATTTTAACAATTTTACAAAATTAGAATTTTTACAATTTTACAAAATTAACAAAATTAGAATTTTTACAATTTTACAAAATTAGAATTTTTACAATTTTACAAAATTAGAATTTTTTGAAAACATTAATAAATAGAAAACTCCATTATTCATAACTCAAAACTTTAAATAGCAATTAATTTTACTTCACATTACAAAATACTAGTTTTTGAATCAAATTCACTTACATTTACCCTAAAGGGAGATTTTATTCAAAGAAATGATAATGAAATTTTTAACTCAACACTAAATTATTCTTTTTTTTCCTCACTCAATTTTATATCAAATAGAAATTAAATTATTTATTAATGATAAAACATTCTTTTCTCTCTCTCTTTCATCCATTTCTAATGCAGTTTGCAATGCAGCAAATTAGATGCTATGTAAATGAGTGTTTTTCATGCCTTTCAATGTACATTTTCTTTGAATTTCGTGAATTGCAGATTGACTTAATTTCTTTTCACCACTTAACTTTTATTTTCTTATTCCTTCAACTTGAAATGTTTCTTAGAAATAAAAAGAAAATTATTTATTATTTATTCAATTTATTTTATCATCTGTTAAATTGTTTGTATTACATTATGACATGAAGCAATAACTTTACATTTAATATATTCTCTTTGATCTTTCCTTCATCATTTTAAAATGAAAATTCATAATTTAAAAGATGGACCCAACTTGTCCAAACTTAAATTGGAATAAAACCGGTCAAACTTTTGATTTAATTATCTTATAAACCATTTACAAAATCTCCAAAATCCAATTACATAACACCTTTATTGCGCTCACCATTGTCTTTATTGTGGGAGTCACGTGAAGGCTAGGGCATGGAATTTTCTTTTCGACGACTCTAAACGTCGCCATCGAAATTTGACTTTGAGTGAAAAAGTAATTTGAGCCGTCAAAACGATGAAATGCAAGTTTATTGTTTTGAATTTCTAATTACTACTTTTCCTACTTAATAAGACGGCAAAGCGAGTTCAGTTGCCCGTCATTCACACTGACGGTTGACAGGATCCTATTTCCAATTAGGGAAGTTCATTAATGCAAGAATAACTCGCATTTTGTTGCCATTTTGTCGTCGAAGTCCATCTGCCGTTTTACCACCGCACGGCATTGACTGGGTTGTCTCTGGTTCTCATCTCGGCAAGAACGGTGTTTAGGTCCGGCAACTTTAAAGTCGTCGTTTTCTAAAACCTAACCGGAAGTGCCATCTAAACCCTTCTAAACACATCGTTTGAAATTTAATCGCGCACCAACTCGCCCTGCCGTCATTACCAACAATCTGGTTTGAATTGTGCGAGCGAAGCAATTGCACTTTTGATGACACACTCGAACCTATTATCCGTACCATTTGCGCCGCCATATTGCCCATCGTCGAGATCAAGAGCGCACCTTGAAATTCATCCGTGCATTGCACAAACTCTACAATTTCTACTTTATATTCCCCCCCATCATCTTTACTGCGCATGTGCGTGTCATTTGCTTTTCCACACGCTTTTTCTATTCGGCAGTGCGCATGCGTGTCGGAACAAGTGCATTTACTAATGATGGGATTTTTACAACGTTTTTAAAGGGTCACGACGGTCAGTTCTAGTGCTGCCTGTCACTAGTAATTGCTTGTTTTCCGATCAACTAAGGAAATATAAGCTGTGACTGACGTTTGTATAACGATGCTGTTTGCCAACGTTTTCAAATCCTTTGGGGGGTTTTACAAGTTGATGTTGCTGTAGTTGACAGCTCGTTTAGACAATCGAATTTCGTATTCGGATACCGAATCGAGTTTTAGAAACGCAACTTTTTATTTGAGAGAATTTGATCCGGTTCTGGAACGGGGTTAATTACGACGTCACAAATTATCAGTCGTTCGAGCGCGGTCGAGCCGTTAAGATGGAAGTTATTAATTTAACGGCATTCAAGCACGAAATCGATATAATTTCGGTGGGTTTTAACAAAAATAAGGATTAACGAGCAAAGTAAGTTTTAAACCAACATTATTTCTCTCTCTATTAAAAAATTCCCATCGATGAGAAAAATAGTGTTTATAGTAAATTAAAAGAGATGGAAATAGAAAAAAAATCAGTTGCTTCGTTGATGGAGACGAAAGACGAGGTGATTTGTATTCACATCACGAGACATTTTCTCGTGCAAAAAAAAACCCCGAGGAACGAAATAACGATTTGAATACAAACGTGAGAAATGCTTAATACTCGTTGCCAGCGCCATATTTGAATGTGCGAATAAACAAGTTGGCACCAGATAACCCTTTGATCTATAACGTATGAATTTCGACCTCGTTCGGCTTCTTCTCTCGTCTGATTTATTGATGACATTTTCACTGGGGTCAAAACCGTTGCGAGCTACTTTCAACCTGATGGACGGCAACTGGTGGCAAAGCCACGAACCAAATTGAGTGCTCCCAAGTTCTTTTTTTTTTTTTTTACTGGAATATAATATTTAATGTTGTTATAACAACAAATAAAACAACAACAACAAACATCGGTCGTGTTTACAATTCATGTGGAGCTTATTTCCAAAAGCAATAGTCATCTGTTGAAAAATTGTTTTTAAAAGACAAGAAATAAACATGAAAAATTGATAATTGAATGCGGCGCGAGTAAATATTTAAATTAGACGGGTTTATGGTAATTTCATTTTAGTTTGAAAATTATTAATGCGAATATTTGGAATATTTGGAAATGAGTTATTTGTTTCCATAAAACATCAATTAAACGCATTTAGTGTTCCCATCAACCGTAAATCCTTTTGTCCACACAATCGATTTGGGTACTTTTAGCAAGAATCTCCTAAAAAGGAAAGAAAGAAATAGAAAAAAAGGAATTTCTTATCTTATCACTTTAGTGTCCCAACTTTTAAACCCCTTTAACCCCCTTAAAACTGGCTCCGAATAAGAATTATGGGTAGAAAGGAAATAGTGACAGAAAGAGATATCAAGAATGTCAAGAACACCAACTGACCTCTTTATTGCCTGTTTTTCGCCCAAAAGAATAGTGGATGGGGGTTGGATTTGGAGTTTTATTGTTTGTTTCCTTGTCACCCATTAATTGCATTTGTTGAAAAATGACCCTGGGTGACCAATTCAATGGTGTTTCTTTTCTCTTTTTTCGCCTCGGTTGCGAGTTTGACAGATGGTTGAGGGGATCGGCCAAGTTGGTGGTGTATCTACCATCTTTGGGGGTAAAAATGTCAGGGAAGAAAAGATGGAGTCGGACGAGCGTGAACAGGAATTTGAACTCGAGATTTATAGTTGATGGTGAGAAATGGACGGCGAATGTTAAAGTTTAATGTTGAGATTTTTGAAAATGGTGTTTGTTGTTGCTGGTGACCTAAAACCTTATATTAGTACCTACTAAACACCGACTTTTCTATAAATTCTGCCAGTGGGTCTTTAATGCGCAACATCCAAACACGGGATTAAAGGCTTAAAGTCTTTCGCGAAGGAAATTTGTTCTTTGGCCAGGACTGGAAATGTGAATATTTAATACGAGACGAGCTCGAACATTTATGGTTTTTGATTTATTTGTTTATGGTTTGATGAAACCACATTTGAAAATGCACAATTTGATTATATGGTTGGGAATTTGTTTTAATTAAATTAATATTGAATCAATTTGTCTCGATTTGTTGATTAAAATAACCAGAAATTATTATTATTATTATTATTATTATTATTATTATCGTTAGAAAGTATTGAAACATTTACCACAAATAGTTGCGTGGAATTTTAAAGAGGTTTACAAGCAAGTCGAATCCAAGGTTAAGGTAAGAAAAAGTAATTTACGGAGAAATATTCAATTTATATGTACATATAGACTGGCTAGAAATGAATTTGACCATTGCTGGAAGCACAAGTAGCTGCGGATGGGCGATCGGCGATAAGAGAACGTACGTTTCCCTCCAATCCCAGCATTTGAGGAGCAAAGAAAAGCTCGGGGCAACGGTGTGGTCATTTTGATGGAATTCTTCGATAAACCCTTTGGAGTTCACCCCTGATATCATCTATCTCTTATGTTAAAATGAATATATGGGATTGAAATTCACCTTGTCCGCCCTCTTTTCTTATCTGGGCCATACGTAATGTTTAAGTCATACTAAATATGATGGAATAACAAAATGCTCGCAACAATAGATAAAAATGATTATAAACTTATATTCGTTTATCACTTGACTTTAAAAGAAAAAACTTCACTTTCTCAACTTTGATACACTTTACAACCCTTTTCCCAAGATTTATCTCTTTGCTTCATCCCTATAGACCCAACTTTGATTCCCCTAGTGAATTCGAGCCAACAAGCTATCAATATAAAGTAAAAAAAAATTTAAAGTAAATTTTTCGGTCACAAATTTTAAAATAAAAATCATTTTTGTCCAATATATTGTTGATTAGAAATAGTTTCATAAGATCAGTTTATTTTGATGATTGATGATACAAGGCTGACAAGTAGATGTACTGCAGTGGATTGTGGGAGGTTCAATAGAGTTGTTATTAATGATGTTATCCCTTTTTCTGCTGATTATTGCCAAAGATTGGATATTTTATGCCATTTTTTATTGGAAAAAGGTGCAGAATCTGTCGAAAAGTTTAAGAATACATTAACTATTATTATTATTATTTTAAAGGGAATAATCAACAAATTTGGTGAATTACATTGAAGAATTGTGAGTATGAAAAATGCTATTTTACGAGACACGAGCAATAGTTGGTGGTTGCGGGAACACATTTTCATAGGAAAAAAAAAGAGGGATAGAAAAATCTCATCACTGGTAATAGAAGAGATCATAAAATTCCTGCTTACACATGCATTCTACACGACGGGCTTATGGGGTTAGCGAAAGAAGCGATCCAATTTCTTTGTTATCGCGGAGCCAAGAACCGCAGGACATTGCGACGACGCCATCTTGCAAAATTACACGAATAATAATAATAATAATAATAATAATAATAAATTATAAATTACGAGTCGCTCCGCCGTTGTTTATGGGTCGTTAAAATGCACGAATTAAAAATTTGGTTATTAACTTTAACGACGGTTACTACAAGGTCTTGGCGGTTTATTAAAAACGAATTTTCTCAATTGAGGGCAAGTAAATGAGATGGGGTGAGAAACGAGTTGTCACTGGGCTATTTCACATGCAAATTGCTTATTGGACTATCAGAAATCTTAAGTTTATAAGTTACATTCGTCCGTTATTGGTCTTGTTAACTAAAATTTTTTAATTGCGCCTCGGAAGATGATATTGTTAGATCAAAGAGACCATTAGACACGTTCTGCAGAGTGTGAACGATTGGTCGGAGCAGATTTGGAGTTTTGCCAACCGGAGTTAGTTATTTTCAACACTTTGTTTGCGATGGCAAATGGATGCGATACATCACGTGTCGAATCAACGACCAAATGGAAAGTCGAGTTAAGCGATACTAAATTTCGACTCGCTTTAATTATCCTCTGGTGCGAGTATTATTTATTTACTTTATTTTTGCCCGATTCGAAATTAAAGCGAATTATTCGCACACGATTACTTTAATAAATATTTTCAACCAACGCAGAATTAACGACGAAAACAAATTGGTTATTTACGAGCGCGTAAATGAGTTATGGCGAACGGCAGTTTATCGATCGAATTTAAATTTTGATTTGAATATTTTTTTATTCTTAAAAAAATTGTTTTTAAAAAACAAGAAATAAACATGAAAAACGATCCTTTCGATCGATGCTCGACGATTAAAGCATAATGTAACGTTCGACTTTAATAGAATTGCGAGTAAAAGTTGCATAGGTTCAGGTAGATACCCTTTTAGGCTGCCCTCTAGTGGATAGTGTTAAAGTGAAGATTCGTGTAGGTGCCAAGGTCCCTTTCAATTATAGTAAAAAGGAGAGAAAAGAGTTTGATGCCTTGGGAATATTTTTGGCTGACGATGGAGTTTGTTAGACACTCGATTATTTTTCGCTTGATACAGCCTACAGCGACTTGTGAAAGGGTCAAGATGGGTAAAGGTGTTGACTTAATTAAACTTGTTTGTGCCTGGCAACTGCAATACTGCAAAATTTGATTAAAATTAATGCAATTAATGGTGTTAATTGAGTTGCTTTTTGTTTTAACATTTTTTTTAATTTAAAAAAAATTTTTTTTTGAGTTTTTAAACACTTTTAAGCTTTTTAGGGTTACTTTAAGTGGCATTGAGTTTAATTCAATTTAATTTTGTTTTTGGATTTTTAATTAAGAAAAATTGAAGATTTTTAAATTTTAAATGTTAAAAATTTGAAAATAAATTTAAATATTTTTTTGTTATTATTTTAAGGTGCAGCTGAAAGTGGTAAAAGCACTTTAGTCAAACAAATGAAGATAATCCACAACGACGGTTTCACATCGGATGAATTACGTAGCTTCCGGCCAACCGTTTTAGATAATTTACTCGCTTCGATGAAGTTCGTTTTGACTGGCATGGGATTATTACGCATTAATCTGGAATCCCACAAGCACAAGGTATACCAACACCATTTCTAATTATTTTTCCACATCAAGAAAATGCATTGAAAACGTGTCTTAACCCCTTCGTCTCGGACTGTCGTTTGTTTCACGAGGATTGCAAGTGGCTCCCAGTGAGCGTAGTAAATAGATGACGCGCTTGAGAAAATCGTTAAAGATTTATTCATCCATTTTCGAATGATAATAATTGTCAAATTAGGTGGAAAAAGAAATAATAATAGCGGAAGGAATTTAATTATTTTCTTTACAATTTGGCTCTCATCCAATGTTTATTTTTTTTTTTTAAAATACTAAAAATGTTACAACTTAAAAATACGAGAAAATACGAGATTGCAAAATGGTGCCTCAAGTTGTTTATGAAATGTTCTCGGGCTTCAATTTTGTGTTTTAATAAAAGTTTGAAGAAGAAGAATTTTTATATCGACTCGAGTTGGAAGTTGGATTTATATTTGTCGATTGTTGTTTAATTTTTAATAATTTATTCCAGTTCCACGCCCAAACTATCTTGTCCTGCCATTGTTGTTTCGATGAGAAATTTGCCATGTTGCCTTTCATTTCCAATTCTTTACAAACACTGTGGAACGATAAAGGAGTTCGTCTCGCCGTCGCTAGAGGTTACGAATACCAGTTAAACGATTCGGCAATCTAGTAAGTACATATACTTTACACTCGCAAAATGCCTACATTTCACTTTCCTCTTATCATACTTTGTCCATACCACTATTGTGCGGTTGCATTAAGTGTCTTGTTTATCCACTTGTTTTCCTCAATAAACTACACTTGCAAAAGTTTGCTACGAAAAGCCTTTATTTTACATTTTATTATTTACTTATGACTAAACTGCAGGGCTTTTACCTTTGTAAATAGAACAAACTCTGTTGATTCGAGGGGTTAAAAGTTGGTGAAAGAGGTATTTTTAAAGAATTACAACTTTTGTTTGAAGAGTGTGCTGGGAATTATGTAAAGGGTGAATTAATTCAATGGATTCAGTTGTCCACATCAAAAGTAGCACTTTATTTATTTCATAAAGATTGAATTTTTAATAAAAAGTTTGTTTACGAAAAACAAGTTTTTTGAAAATTTTATGTAAAATAAATTTAAACAAAATAAACAGTTTATTTCGTCTAGATTGAATGCACATTGTAAACATAAATGTCTAATATCTAAATATCAGCTAAAAACCACTTAATTATAGTCTTTTTTTGTCAACTTAGGTACATAAAAAGACTAAAAAATCGGCTTTTAGATTCACAGTGCACCTAATGTGTTTCTTTGTGTGTTTGTATGGCTCGGGCGGGACTACGAGAGAAAATCTATGTTATTATGTCTCGCGATTTTTATTTTTGTCAACAACACCGAGAAAAAAGTTGATGATGATTATTGATCTTGCCAAGTTGTATGAAAGTAAGAAAGATTAACGATGTGAAATGAAGGATCGAACCAACGTGAAGAAATTGGTGCGAAATGTCAAGATATTTTTTTTTTTAATATTGTATTCTTCAGTAAACACATTACAAGATCCTCTTTGCACCGTATATAAACAAGTAGAAATCGTGACGGATGATGGCGCTTGTAATAGAACTCCAGTTTTAAGGGGCCGAGACAAATTGTTGTGTGGGTGGAGTTGCTTCGAGGTATTTCTTCCAGTCATTTTGATTAATTATTATTATAAATTTTTTTTTTTTAAATGTTCAACTGCTGCTTAATAATAATAAATGATGATAACTAAATAACTGTAATTGCATTGTTTTAACTTTGTGTCCAATTACACGGCACAAATTGAATTATCCACATGACAGACCACTCGAAATTTTATCATTAAAGATGATTCACCAATGAGCACATAATGTGAATTTACAAATACTTTTGTTTCAGCTATGGCACGGGGGAATGGCACACAGTTCAAGATGTAATTAACTCATTAAGTATAATTTAAACTTTGGATGTTTACTTTCAATCGAATTGAAACTTTAATTTCTTGCATTTTTATTACTTTAATTAACTTTTTTATTACTAACTAAAACATGTTTGACCCGAAATTGAGTTTATGTTAAAAAGGATTTAGAGATTAGCAAGTAAGGAGTAAATAGGTTGGTTAATCTTAGCTGTATGGTGGTATATGACTATATGACCCGTTTTATAAGAATTTGTTATAGATTTAGAAGCATTTTCTTGTAATTTAGAATTTATTTTTATAAATTTAAAGTGTATAAAAATTTGAAATTTAGTCATGATGGAAGTCATGTTGGGATTAAAAATTTGGAATCTGGTGTAGCACCGACCTTGTGGACAGAATCGATAAGGGTTCCTTCGCAAGAATTCCAGGAGAGAAGTAAATAGAAGAATCTAGAAATTACGTGCACATCGATTTTTGTTTGTTTTCCTCTCTCTGGAATTCTTTTTTTTAACATTTCACAACAGTTTGTGTGGGTAAATGAAATGTTTAAAAGTTGGGATTTGAGGAAAAAAGTGGAAAAGAATTGATAAATAACATAATTTATGCTTTTCTTGGCAAATGTATTATTTCTTAATCTTTTACCAATTAAATTTTTATTTAAAGAGAAAAAGTTTGTTAATTAAAATGTTTCTTTTATTAAAAATATTGCTTTTTAGAACAATGCATTAGTTTTAAAAGAGAAAATGTAATTAGTATTTCAAGTAGTTGAAAGTCACACTCAAATTTCTATTGTGTCATTTTATTTAAGCTTTTACATATAAACACACTACTATTAAATATGTGGCAAGTGTACACTACACAATGATGATGATCATCATCATTTTCCCTCTCTTGTTATCTGGTGTGGAAATTAATTAATGTTTGCCACTGATATTGTGTTCAAGTTGAGGTTTGCTCGCATTATTATTTTCATTCATGCTTTTACCTCCATTTCTACTTTTGTCTTTCAAAATGTTTGAATAATTTGTTTGTCATGCACTTTGTGCAATGAAATAGAGCAATCATTAAATTAAATTTTTTTTTCAGTCTCTTTGACAATATGGAGAGAATTTGCAGTGAGAAATATTTGCCAACACCAACTGATGTTCTCAGAGCAAGAGTCAGGACTAATGGAATCATTGAAACACATTTTAAAATTAATGATACAATTTTCAGGTAATTTCTTTTATTATTATTATTTTCTAATAATTTACTTATTTTTTGTACTTTTAAAGGTGTATTGTAGCTTTAAGGTGGGAAAAAAGTGTCAGATTTAATGGATTTTGAGTAATGGTTTGAATGTTTGAATGGGGAAATAAATTTGCTGTTGGGATTTAATTTATTAGTGAAGAAAGTCAATTTTTTTTTTAAATGAGATTTTCTTTTTTAAATTAATTTTTTTTTAACTTTTGCCAGCCAGAAAATTTGTTTGTCGAGATTATCTCCGTTACTTATTTTTACTTTCAAATTAATGGTTTGGAATTAAGCTGAGATTCTTTAACTGTTGTTTTAAAAATTCAGAATATAAACCCACGAAAAGGATTTAACAACGAACTACCTGGTCACTTTTTAATTATTTCTCACCAGATATTTTAGCAGCGACGTCTAGTGGTTTAAATACAAAGTAACAAAATGGTGGCATGTCCACTGATTTTTTTTATTGGTGAAACATGTGGAACAAAAATGCATTTAAAATATTTGTGCCAATTTTGTATATTTTAAATGTATTTAAAATGCATTTAATCAATTTTTGTATATTTTAAATGTATTTAAATATATTTAAAAAATATATTTTTTACGCATTTTTCTTCCATATTGGAAGTTAAAACTTCCATTAGATTTTGTTAGAATAAACAAACAGTTTTAATTTGTGAATTAAACATCACTGTCTCATCCACTCAGTAAATCGAGAGAACCGAGACAGGTGTGGGATTAGTCTGTCACATTAGATGCTACATAACACCAAGACTTACCAGTAGAAGACAGTGTGCACAAACTACAATTCCCTATTCAAACATTTGTCTGACATATTTAAAAATTCCATGTTTACTAATGAAAATTAACATTTAGCCATTGTTTCGTGACTTATCAATGTAATGATTGATGGAAAAAATCATTCTCTCACAACAGTGATTGATCGAGTGTGAGAAATAAGCTGATTTCTTAATGGGAAAAGATAATAAGACAATAGCTGCGTTCAAAGCTCTTTACCTTATACGACTTTTACAAATAACGTCATATTTATGTCATTATTCCTAAATTCCATCTATTTTTGGCTTTTTCTGGCTATTTCATTGTAATCCATGACTAAGTACACTTTGATCCCCAGTGAAAGTGGATGAAAAAGCCGTATGTGGCAAAGGATTTGTCGAAAATGGGGAAAAAGTGCAAAAATAATTTTTTTTTTTACTTTTATCATATTTGCTTTTAAAGATTTGTAAAAATTGGATCGACATTCGCCCAATGTCCAATAACTGCAACAAGACATGCTTCTTGCTGGATATAATCAATAAGATTTATATAAAAATGTCATGCTCAGTTTGTTACATCTTTTCTGCTCGGCATTGAAAAATATTATCTTTCGGTGACATTAAAGAAAAAAAATTAAAATTTTTAAAATTTTTTTTATTAAAATAAATTATTAAGACAATTTTATATTTTAACCCTTTTTCTTCTTCAATAAAATTTCACCACGAATGTTGTAAAAAGCCAAAAGACACATTTAACCCTTGACTAACTGTATTTTGGAGGGTAAATGTCTAGAGTTAATAAGAAAAGATGGTAGGTTGAGTGAAGAGCAACATTAAATGAACTACTGACCCACAGAGTGGACAATGAATTAACAAAGTTGGACTTTTTTAAAGCAAAGTTTTTCTTCGAATTAAAGTCGAGTGAAAATGCATTGTTTTAAAGTTAATTGTAAATTCAATATAATTACTCGCTAGATGGCATTAAAAGTAAAAGTAAAAGTTGAAAAATCGATTTGTTGATTTTCTTCATTTTCTAATCCAAATTTTAAACTTTTATTAGTTGATACAAGTTTTAACAGCTTGTGAGCTGTGTGTAATGGGCTGTAAAATTGCCTTTTCTATTTTTTATAGCCTTGTTTTTTTGAAAAAAATCAAAAATTTGTGAAATAAAAATTTTAACTTATTTTCTATTGAGATGAAAGGCTTTTTCAGCGGTTCGACTGCGTATCCAATTCTTAATGTTTAGTCTGTGGACAAATTTATGCACTTGGGATGTGGAATCTCAGGAGCAAAAGCTCCACTGTCTACTTTTACGATCGAGAATGGAGAGGGTAGCACTTGGCACCCGTTTCCCGACAAGATATAAAGGGGGTTGTGGAGGGTTGTGATGGGTGAAATGGAATGGGGAAATTTTTGCGAAGTTTCGCCTATTATTTGATTCCATATTTTCTCTCTTCTTGTCATGGATTCAGGAAATATAAAATAAAAAAATAAAAAAATTTTTTTCTTGACTTTTCTTCAACTTTAAATTTGATTTTTGAATAATTTAATAGATTAAAAATTTTTTTTTTAAATTATTGATTTTAGCTTTGGATGACATTTATTAAAAACCATGCTAACTTTTGCATGTTTTATTTGAGTTATTTAAAAAAAAAATGAATTATTTTATTAATCTCAGAAATGTAATTGAAAATTTCGCTTTTTACATTGAAATATTGCATTAACCATGGAACAGTAAAAAATTCATTAAAATCATATTTTTTAATACTTGTTTTTCAACTCGAATGATTGAAAGAATATTTTTGTCTATTATCAAATTTGTTTGTTGACATTTTTTTCTGTAAATATTTTCATTTCTTTGTTGACATTTTCTACTCTCATTCCGAGTCCATTAATCTATTGAGACTGACTTCCTCAGTTTCCTGTCACTGATTCACTCTACTGCATGGCTCTGCCCAGTAAAATGTCTTTACCAAACCATCTTATTTGCTGGTTTCCATGGTTACTCAGTCTATATAAGAGAAGAGTGTTAGTTGATGGTTGTAAAGGTGATGTATGGCATTGTCTTTCACTTTTTATTCATTGTAACAGCAACAATAACACTTTATTTAAATTTAAATAATTTTCAAATTTCTTTACTAAATATTGACACAGTTAATTTTGGAGAAAAATATTTACAAAATAAATTTAAATTTGCATTTTTTTAAAGTCTTAAATCAACAAAATTTTAATTCAATTTTTTTTTTTAAAATAAATTAAGAAAAGTAATTTTTGATTTATACATCATTTGTGTGCTGAAAAATCATATAATGTTTTTATTATCTATGTTTGACTGTTCCAATTTCACATTTTCCTAAGTGCAATTCTTCTGCCGCTTAATTTTCTTCCATTTTTTTTTTAACTGCTTAAAGAAAAAGTAATGGAGTCTGCTTTTTAAATTAATGAGGAGCTGCATTGCAGCATGAGAAATTAAAAAGAGTTTTCTTTTTTATATTTCATTTTTTTTTACTTCTCTTTTCAATCCCTGAGCAATCAAGATGAGGATCCATCACAGAGGCTTCATTTTCTGATAATGATTACTGTTCCTTTATCTTCAATAGGTTGTGTTAATGAAAGTTTTTTACACTTTTTCTTTTAACTAGCAAAATTATTTACTTTTTTTATTTTGAATTTTTCTTATTATCTTGGGATATTATGAAAAGATTGGAAATTTATCTTTGAGTGAAGTTTTTAAATTAAGATTTTTTTTGTAATTTATGTTTGTAATTATTATTGGATATTCCATAGGGTTTTAAGTAAAAATTTAATTTTTTAAAGGTTAAGTAGGTATTATTTTTAATGGTTTGACTAATTGCTGTGTTGAGATTTATGTTGAATAAATGGCTTTAAGGGAGATTGAAAGGATTGACCACTTACAGAGTCACATAATAAGGGTTGGTTTGAGGTAATTTTAATGATTAAATCTGGAAATTGTGCAGTTATTTGGTTAATTTTGTAGAAAAACTGCAGAATTTGTTGAGAAAAGTGAAAATGACCAAAATTCCTGCAAAATTTCTACAGAAAAACTACAGAATCGGCCAAATAACTGCAGAATTTCTACAGAAAAACTACAGAATCGGCCAAATAACTGCAGAATTTCTACAGAAAAACTACAGAATCGGCCAAATAACTGCAGAATTTCTACAGAATCGACCGAATTTCTCACTCGGAGACTATTATTGACCAACCATTTTGAATTTTCTAAAGGAATATTTATTAAAATAAATTTTTTTATTTTAATTTTGCATTTATCATAGTGATTGTTGAGTACGAGTTTGTTTTCTACATTTAATGGCAAACATGATTTTCCTTTTTATTTCCAAAACCAACGCGAACTTCTAAATTCCATCTCGACCTGTAAATCCTACACATTTGAATCAAATTTAAATGAAAACTTATTTATTATTCATAGATAAATGGTTGAAGCTGGTTTTACAAAGCCGAATATTTTCTTTATTTCATTTTACTTTTTACTTTGCCTAAAGTTTTTCAAGGAGAATGGAAATCAATCAATTTGATCCAATAGGCGCACCTTAGCAATCAGTGAAATTCAGTTATCCAATTCCTTTTGTCTGAAGAGAATTTTTCTTTACTGCTTTTAACTTGAGAAACTTCTTTTATTTCTTTTCATTCTTTCCAGATTAATTCTAGAGGAGTTTCCACTCAGCTAATACCATAAAAGGAAAAGTGTATAAGCAGCATTGTCAAGCACCCGATAATTCTATTATCCAATTTGAATGAAATGCCAAAAGCAAAACACTAGTGGCATATTAAACAGCCATTGACGTTTTTCTATTCTGTCAATAGAACCTCATTCGAGTTATTAATTTAATTTGTTTACCATTTTCGTTGCAGAATGTTCGATGTCGGTGGTCAGAGGTCGGAAAGGAGGAAATGGATTTACTGCTTCGACGACGTAAGGGCACTGCTGTTTGTGGTCGCACTCAGTTGTTACGACATGTCGCTGAACGAGGATCCGAGCGCGGTGAGTTTCCGAGTGCCATCTATTGGCAAAAGAAAGTTCTATAGAAATAATTTTTTTTTCGGTCGAAATATGCATAAAGTTTGGTGAAATATGTTACTAAGGGGTGCCATGTGGAGGCTTGGACTTGGAATTTTTATTTGCCAACTGTGACCAGTGCACATGTGGTGTGTTTAATTGCCGGAATTTAACACCAGATGGCAGCAGTTTTTTTTGTCTCTACTTTATTTACTTTTAAATGGCGGTGCAAGCAATTTGTCCAATTGCAACATCTAGCGGTTGTGAATCGCGAAAAAGATTCCATTTTTGATCTGTCGTTAGCGCGATGAGAATGGATTTTTGTTATTTAAATTATTTTTTTGAAATTGTGAAAACAATGAAAATTTAATTAAATGAACAAACATGGAATCGGATTGAGTTGTTTCTTATTCAATTTTTAAATTTTTTATTATTTTTATTTTTACTCTTTTGATGGTGTTTTTTTTGTTATTTTGTTTGCTTTTTAGAATCGAATGGAAGAAAGTCTGAATTTGTTTTCTCAGATTTGCAACAATAGATTTTTTAATGCAACTTCACTGGTGAATTAAGAATTTAATATTATTTACATTTTGTTAAATTTTATTTTTATTTTTTAGATTTTATTTTTAAATAAACTTGATTTATTTAGAGAAAAAATACTTTATTCTGGAAGACATTTGCATTATTATTTCAAGGATTATAAAGGTGAGTACATTAAATTCAAAATGCACTTGACTTTCTTAGCTGTGACTTAATTCTTGTTGCATATGGTGACATCTAGTGGTGGACTGTGGTTTTAAACTTATTTTTCTAGCACTTTTGTTTGAGGGGGGGAAGAGGCAATATTGGCAAAAATGTTATCAGATTTTAAAATTGTGAAATCTTATGAAAGATTTGGGTAGATTTTATACGAGATTTGTTGGATTTTATGGATTTTGAAAAAGATTTTTAATTTTAAAATATTTATTTTCAAAATGAGATGAATTTTTGATTTTCCAGAAAGGATTTGACATTTCATGAAGGATTTTAGCGGATTTCAAAAGATCAAAAATCCTGCCTTGTATGAGATTTCAATGAATTTCAACACTGAGGCACATAAAAATAAAAAAATAAAAATAAAATAATAAATGAAATCATAAATGAAATCCACTTATAAAAAAATTTGATCATTTTGAGATCATTCTCAGATCATATGCAGATCACTTGATCATTTTCAAGTCATTGGGAGATCATTTTGATCAGAAAAGTCTATAATGTGATGAAAAAATGATGAATTGACCAAAAATGATTAAAATTTGACCAAATTTATTAAATAAATGATTAGAAAATGATCATTAAATGCTGAAATTTTTTTTATTCTTTGAAATTCATAAAATTATTCACGAAATCCAACAATATTATATTTTTTTCTTCTTTTCGCTTTTGCTTTGCAATTTTCTTGGGCTTTTGCAATGGTTTTTTGTTGGCTCGAAATCATATTCGTTAGTTTTAGAAAATTTATTGCAGGCCCCGAACACGACACGGATAGTGCCGCCCTCTTCATTCAGCATCGGTTTCAATCGTTGAATAGAAATTCGACCAAAGTTATTTACCCCCATTACACAACAGCAACGGACACATCAAATGTGCAAGTTGTCTTTCAAGTTGTAATGGATACAATCATTAAAGAAAATCTCGGCAAAATGACATTATTGTAATCAACTATCCGACAATTTATGACTGTGATCAATTCAAAACAAGATCTCATCATGTTAATTCTCATTGATTAAGTATTACAAATCACATAATCAATAATCATTCATTTATTTTCATATTTAATCATTATACTCTGGTTGTTATAGCCATCTGGTGTCGAACTTGGAAAGTTTTTTAGTTTCTTAAACTCGTAATAGATGGCGTGGTGTGTTCAACTGTGTTTATTTTATATTTATTATGAAAGTATAAAAGAAAAATTGCTTTTTTGAGATTTGGGATTTGCCTCGAGATGTTTATACCATGTGATTGATTCGAAAAGGCCATTTGCTAAAATTAGATCCTCTGGGGTTTAAATTATTAATCACTGTTGATGGATACATTGAGATTATGAAAAATCTTAACTGTTTTCATAAAACCTTTGATTTATTATTGTTGAAAAATTTTTTTATTTATGTAATTTTTATATATGAAATTTTTCATTGTCATTTGTTTTTAATAAGAAAGTAAAATTTATAAAGAAAGAAAAAAATAAAAATATAAAAAGGTAATTTCTTTCTTTCATTGCTATTGACTTTTCTATTCAGCAAATAAAATGTAAAAAAAAATAAGAAAAATTTGAAAAGAAATATTTTTCTTAAAAAATGCTTTTTAGTGCCAGAGGCTTAACTTGCACAGCAACAATGGCAACTTATCAAAGTGCATTCAGTCACAATGGCTTGGCACTGGTCCATATAACTGGTCTATCTGTGACCACCCTTCCTTCCATTCTTTTACACACAAACCATCCATGTTATACTCACTGGGTATAACAACAACAATGTTGCCAACAAAAGTTTTACTTTTCAAAAATTTTTTCTTTTCACCAAAAAATGGTAATGGTGTACACAATTTTCTCTTTAAACAAGATTTACTTATTACAAATATATTTTTTTATTTATTTGTTATTTTAATTGAAATGTTTATAGGTGGTCAAATTTATTTAGGGAAGGATTACACTTGGTGGATGAAGGGCTTAGGCAGGTAATTGCATGGTAAAGTACTTTAATAAAAGTGAGCAAAGTGACAAAGTAAATAGATCCTCCAAGTTTTACAACAAGTATTTAATTATATTTGTTTAAATTCAATGAAACAAAAGATTCAGTTATTTGGAATGAAATTTGCAAGTACGAAAAATGCAATGAAAATAGCATTAAATCAATTATTGTCTATGGTCTGTATTGTTGTTGATCAATTTTTACCGATTGATAGGCTTTAAGTTGCTAGTTAAGATTGGTGGCGGTGCTTTAGTTAAACAATAATGTATTTATTTCTTTAAAATTTGTATTAATATTGAGATTATCGACGTAATATATTTGACCCCATAATTAAAACAGTTACTGTATCCAAGTGCCAACTAATTGGGTTGCATTTATCGATCCGATTTCTAATTCGACCTTAATGACGAATTAAAATCGAGGTCGCGTTTAATCAAACCAAACTATCGATCCCACTGATTTCCCACATATCGAACTCTTTTATTCAAAAATTGATTCAATTCCAAATATAATGGAAATATATTAAAGATTCATTTTCTCTTTGGGCATTTTCAAGTCTATTTATCACTATGGCAACTCGGGTCAGGGAAGTAGGAGGAGGATAAACCATCACATTCTCCTCCAGGTATGTTACATCTGTGCCTCATCGTATTTCCTATTTTTTCCATGTTTGACATTTGCTTAGATTATGTTGGCAACGAATCGAATAAAACGGTGTCAGTTTATATAAGGGATGCATTTTCAGCTATTTCTTTCGAATAGTTTGTAACCTATTTGTTGGCTTGGACGAATGCCAAAGGGGTTTGTTGATGGTATTGATGATCCTGATTTTAGGAGTAATTACATTCTATTGATGAGTGCCTAGTAATGTCTGTAAATGCAACGTGATGCCAATTTGTAATAAAAAGTGTGGCATTGGTTTACATTGGGGTTTAAATTGGATTTTAATAGTGATAAGAATTTGTATTAAATTGCAAGAAATTACAACTTTTAAGGTGTAAAATGTCTGAAAACTATTTTTTGTGTTGGAATCTAACATTTGTCGAAAACCGTATGGTAATAGACATAAAATGCATTTATTGTTCCTTTATTACCATCTCTGGTGCCAGCATGTAAAGATTATATCGATTTTTAACTCTAAATACTTATTATTGTCCATTGGCCTTCGAACCCCATTGAATAAGGCATTAGACGCAATTACTCAACAGGATGAATTGCCAACCTTGAACCAAAGTGGGCCTAAGTCGCAATAAAGTGGCACAATACGAGAATTAATAATAATCACGGTTTTTGAAACACGCAAACGACTGGAATTTTGTTCTATAAAAACCGTATCGATTCGACCAACACGTGACGCACTTTAATGTCTCCTCCCATCACCTTCCACTCACGTGCTTCGTTTTGACTCGCGATATTCAATTTTTTGTTTTCCTCTTTTTATTTTCCTCCTCTTCTACCGACATGGAAAGTTGATGTTTTTTCTTCATGGAGGAAACGAGACTCAGTGTTACTCCCATTTTGCCTCATTTGGGACAAGTGAGTAATTTGCTGGTTTTTAATTGATTTTAAATTTATTTTTTATTATTTTTTATTTTTATCATTAAATTTGGGAAGTGTCATTGATCACTTGTTAAAGTTTTGGTGGTTTTAGTTTTGTTGTGTGGTTAAGGGCAATCAACTCTCTTGTTAGACTCAAGTGTTATTCAATATGGCGTTGAACTTTGCGGGTAAACGGTCTCGATGTTAATGATCTCAAGGAAAGGATAGTTAATTGTTGGGTTTGCGAATAAATTGTGGTGAAAATGCAATAAGTCTTTTTCTCACTACAACAGGTATTATATTAAGTGTTAATTATAATGGATTATCTCGATTTTGGTCTAAAGTGAGATCGTAATTTTCACCTTAATCCTTATTTCAAGAGCAAACGATCCATCGTTTGTCATCTTTGGGATTTTCTATCGAAATATATTGGAAAATCTATCAATCAATGGATTTATGACTTTCAATGGCAAATGTATTTTCTAAAATAAATTATTTCTAGAATAAAATCAATAAATGAAATTCTCAGTAATTATAGTTATATCGATTTCGATGAGTTCACAAATGACGTAGAGCAATTCAAAAGAGATTCAAAGATTCAGAAAAGATTCAGTCGATGTCTTTACTCTTCGCTTAATTTTATTTCTAATTACGACTGATATTATAATGGCGTTTTATGTTATGTAACCAAACGTCGATTTGGGCCGATCGATTCGCTCTTAATCACACCGATGATTAGTGAATTGAAACGGCGTGACGTCACACCTTATGTAGGTCATCAAATAATTGGCCTTGGAACTACAGATGCATCACGTGAAGAATATTTTGGGTCATGTCTCCTGTGACGTCATAGATATTACTAAAAAACACTCGATAAAATCTGTCGCATTTTAAATACATTCAAATAAAGCAATGGGAAAGTGAAATGAAGAAATAAAATCAAAGTTTTTACAAATTTTTTTCTTCTTTTCTACCGAAATGTAATTGTTTAATGGAAATTTGATGTTGGAGGTCGGATTTTTCTAGACGAAGGGATTTTTTGGTTGTAAATTGTGCTTTTGTATGGTAATTTCAAACTTGCACCTGCTGCTTGCGATAAAAATCAAATTAAGTAGAAATTTGATTGCATGTGGACTCAAGGTTAGGGTTTTTGGCAGCAAATTTTATTTTAGTTTTTATTTTTTAAATTTTATCAAAATCTATTAATTCTATTCAATTTCTATTATTCAATATTGATTTTCATGAATAATCAAGTCTTCTAATGTCACCAATCAAATCGATATATTGCAACATATTACAAATAGAGTGAGCAGTTGAGTAAACAAATAGATTATGCCTTATGGTAATGGTAAATGGTCGGAGCTGTCAGATAAAATGTTTAATGATGTTAAAACAGTTCTAGAATGTAATAGAACGATTTTTTTTCTTGTTATTTCTAGTTGGCCGATCTGCACGTCTATCTGGTCCCGGTCGAATGTTGGGCTTTATCTCAGAAATTAGAATCTTCTTACGTGATGCAAGAAGCCATATCGTATGGATTTGTAAGGTAAACCTCTCGATTGACTCTCGACAGCGACGCACTTCTTTCGCTCTAAAGACACTCGACCGAAAAAGGGCCGAGTCGACAATATTACAAACCAAGATCAATAGAGGAATTATCTCTTCTTCCAAATTTCCTGTGTGAAAAGCCGTAGCTCTTGATCTGGTTTCCTCCCTTATTTTTTGCTGATCCCAAGACTTCTCTGGGATGTGGTATGAACACTAACACCCAATCTTAGCTCCATACTTTTCTCATCTTTGGCAATTTGGCTCGGTGCCCAGTATGTGAATCGGCAAAGATTCGACAGCCACTTAATAAGTTAGTATCGACTCTGGATGGAATTTTGGCGAAGCATTTCAACGAATCGTTGATTTTTGTTTACGATAATTTAATTTGTTGTTGTTGGCGACCTAAAACCTACATTTACTACTACTACTATGGCAAAGGAATACTTTCGAATCGATTGATGGCATCTTATTATTGGGTTCAAAGGCAAGCACTCTTACCACTGGATCACCGACGAAAAGATTTTAATCAATCGCATTGTAATTCAATAGGAAATTTAATCAACCTAAAACATTTCGACAACAATAACCGAATGGCGAACGTAAAAAAGGAAATAATTGGTTTTGTCCACGAGGAATTCTGGCAATATCTTTTTTTTTCTTCTTCTGTTCTCTTCCATGTTGTTTTGCTTCGTCCTAATACCTAAAGTAAATACTTGCAACTTGATATGTCAATTCAAACTTTTTTTTATTTTATATTTTGTTTCTTTACTTTCCTTTTCAATCAATTACAAGTCTTTAGCACACTTTAAACAAAAGAAATTGTTAAAAAGTTTACATTTTTCTTGCCAAAATTCTTTATCTTTTCAATACGGTTAACTGAACCATTATTTTTCACGCGCCGTTTGTATTCGACGTCGGATTCGGTGAAGCGAAGTTGATTTTTACCAATCTCCTATCGGGACTCGGCGACCTAATTATTCTTGTTAATAGATGTTTTGGCAGAAGGTTGAAGACCATTTCCACTCGGTGGACACAAGAATTCATTTATCGTTCGACTGTAAGAAGTCGTGCTGGAAGATCAACCAAAGTTTTTACACTCGTCGATCGGCCTTAAAGGTCGTCGTTTGTTTGAAAAGTTGGAATTTCATTTAATCGTGTGTATCTACTGATAGGCTTAATGTCCCAACCGGCTGCTAATGCCATAACCCGAAATATAGCGAACGTATTTAGCGTTGCTTTAACTATTATTGTAATGCCGTAAAGGAAAAGCGGAAAGGTGATACGCCATTTTGTTTTTACGACGACAGATTTAACGTCGAGATTTACGATTAAGCGTTGGTAGGAAGTGGAAAAATAAAGATGGTGGAGCACTTTTGGGAATTTTGCCTATCAAGAGAGCTTTGTTCTCGTCAAGGGTTCTTAACTTGTGATGTGCAAACCAACAACATGGGACCAATTGCTCCATTTCCCCATACAAACATAGATGTACTTATAGATTTTTCCTTTCCCAGAAAACTTTAACGACTGTTAAAATAAAAATTTTTATTATAAAAACAACATTTGGATATGTTAATTAGTGAATTTAAAAAAAAATGGCCGTCGACACTTAATTCTTAAATGGCTGCTATTAAAGTCGGTAAAACAACGGTGATAAATCCAAAATGGCCACTTTAAAAAATCATTAATTTCCGCTTTTCGACTTTTTCCATCTTATTGATTCGATGAGAATAGAATAAAACAATAAAAGGGATCTACGGAGGTTCGGGATGAACAGGAAAAAAAATTTTAATAATTTGCAATGTATGGAATATTCTATGCCAAGCGTGAAATATGTGCAGAATTCCTTATTCTCTATTATGCCTGCTGGTCATCGGTGTGCATAGGCGGGCTTCATGGTAATGCGTGTTTTCCTTAACCATTACCAGATGGCGGAATGGTGCCCTGTGGTGTGCGCTTCTTGCGCATTGGTATGCATGCGACGTCGGGGACTTGTGTACAGGCGATTGCCTTTTTCCATGTAAAGTGAGCGCCACCATTTTTACATGCATTATGTATATGCACTCATGATTTCTACCGTTCTTTAGAATTCTTTTTTTTAATGTTATATTCTAGAATTATTTTTATCAATTTTTAATTGTCTTGTTTTTAAATAAATTTAGTCATTTTTAGGACTGGAAAAATTTTGAATTTAAGTGAAATAAATTGCTAATTGTGCGCTATCTGGTGGGAAAATTTTTTTTTTTTATGGAAACTGATTTTCCTGGACGTGAGCATTGTTGATTCCATTTTACTTGACAATCCAATATTACAAAATTGCCTTAATGGCAAAATCACAAAATCGTGTAATCGTAAAATCACAAAATCACAAAATCGTGTAATCGCAAAATCACAAATTTGTGTATTCGCAAAATCACAAAATTGCTTTAATCGCAAAATCACAAAATCGCTTTAATCGCAAAATCACAAAATTGCTTTAATCGTGAAATTAATTTTTCAAAAATTTTATTACGTAAATTTATATTTATTTATGTAAATAATATTTAGTAGAATAAAGTAAAAAGATGGTTTTGGCTCGAAGGAAAGGGTGATGGGTGTTTCTGGCATCATTCTAATGGTCTTCCCAGAAGCTCTTTGAGCGCCACCTTTTATAACTTGAACGCCGTGACTGGAATACTGAGCGCAGACTGAGTCAAAGGCACGTCGCATGTTTTTCCGATATTGGTGTTTAAAAAACGAAGGGGGAAAAAATTGGTGGAGGAAAATATGAGCCACACTGCCTCATCCTATTCAAAATGCAGAAATGGGATTTTTCATCTTGCATGTGCATCTTTTTGAAATAGAGATTCAAAGGGGTTGGAAATTTGAAGGTGCCTGCTGGAATGGATCTGATTTCGAATTTATTTTCTGTCTTATTTTATGAATCTTTTTATTTATTCAACATTTACTCACAATTTTTTAACCAATTTTCAATCTAATTTGCTGGATAAGTGAAAATTTAGTTGAAATTTCAATATTTTCATCAACTTAAAATAATAAATAACAATTTAAATAAATAAATATTTATTCATCATTTTAATTATAATTATCATTATTGAAACAATAACAATTCTTTGAAAACAAAGAAGAAAATTAATTTTAATTTATGAATTTTATCAATAAAATTAAAGTTTTACAAAATCCATCCATACTTTCTCTCAAATTACTTTTAATTGTCCTTTTTAATTGCTCAAATTGCCCATTCTCCATTGACCGAAGATTAATGCCATGTTAGGCATGACATCTGCTATTGTTCTCATACATCTGTAATGGCAATACCATTGGGTTCGATGAAATGTTACTATAAAACTGTTATTATCACAAATCATAGAATTTATTTCATTTTTTTTAAACAAAATTTAAAGACATCAAAAGGAGGAAAATCAATTTTTCTCTTTGCTCACACACGATACAATCTTGAATTCCACTTATTTTCACATTATTTACAAAGTTACAGGACTTTAGCTTAATAAGTTTGAGGCAAGTTTGGGATTTTTGGTAGAAACAAAGCAGATGGCAAATTAACTTAGTTAAAAGCAGAGTCTTATGCAGGTTGGGTAAATGCACTTTTATATTCAAATTAAATTTATTTTAGCTTGCTAAAAATCTCTTTTGAGTCCTACTTTTCCACGCTCTTCAATAGAAAAACCATTAAACCAATTTCGTCGCTACATCCTATGAATTGTTACAAAAATCTACGATACTGACGATTAAAAAAATGATCAAAATTTGACCAAATTTATTAAATAAATGATTAGAAAAGTAAATTCTCACGAAAACTATCGTGTCGGACATGTTTTTAGGGATTTAGGTGCTACTTGTGGCCTACAGGTCGCGCCAGAGGATTCCCCCTATTATCTTAACGCAAAGCAAATAGGCAATTTCAATTTCCAATTTCTCCCACCCTTAAGGCGAGTCTGAACACTCACTGAGGATTTACACAAGTCCAATACAATAAACTTTTACTTGCAACTATTGTCTGGCGGTCTTTTTTAATATCTAATTTAACTCTTTCCCTACGAGACTGCGTGTGGAGCGGGAGAAAGTCGGACAAGAATCCATAGAAATCAATTTTATCGATCAAAGTACGGTGCCAGCACAATATAAATATACTACGGTCATTGGATTCGCTTCCCCACTCGAATCCCCAGTCGTTCCGCGACTCAATTTGCATCAACTTTTCTTCCAAAGTCTTTGCTATTTTTAGAAAAAGACACGATTATGTAGTCGGTAAATACTTATTTCTTCTAATCTCTTTGCCAGTTGTTGTTAATTAGTAATAGAAAATGCTAAATGACATAATTATGAACTAATAAATACCTGGTATTTGTTTATCGATCGAAACCGAAAAGAAAGTGGATTACGAAGCTCTCGCTTCGTGCCTGGCTTAAGAGTTGAATTTATACGAAGAGTCTGTGGGGGAAAATGGAAAATATGGGAAAGAATGGAAATTGTCTTAAAAGTTTTGTGCTCCTAGATTAAGTCCTTGTTGATGTTGGGCCGAGGGTAATCCTTTAGGCCCATTATGTCTTCATTAAAGTGGTGGGGCTCCGATGCTCAAATGTAGGGGTTGGCACTACATGTGTTGTCTCACAACATCTTTCCCACGCTCAAAACTGCAATTTTGGGACAGTGTTACCTAACAATTTTTTCTTTTGGGATTGTATTTTTAGGTATTGTTGCATAGAGGAATTTTTTTTTGTTTTATTTAGAAATTGGAATTGGATTTTTAGATGTCCAATTGAATTGCATGTTTTAGTCATGTTGGGGGTGTGAGGATTTTGAGTTAGTGTTGTTGTGTTGGGTGAGTCATGGTTTCAGTTAAAGTGGAACTGATGTGGAGGGGAAATTATTCTGGGAATAAATTTTTGGTGTATAAAAAAAGACCGGTGATGCGTGGCCCGGGAACACCCATGGTTTTTCTCAATATTCTACATTTTTTCTTTTTCTATCATTTTATGTTGTTGCCAAACCGGCTGCTTTGATGTCATTGGGGATTTGTTTTGGGGATTTTTCTAAACTTTTGTTGTATACTTATTTTTAAGCTGTTTTAGTAAACTGACTTATAATTTCAATTATTCAACATGTAATTATCTTTGCTGGGATTTATAACATTTGAATCCAATTATAAAGTTAGAATAATCTTAATTAAAAAAAAAATTAATTGTGTGGATGAATAAAGGTAAATTTAATTAATATCCACTTAATGAGTAATAATCAAGTCAAATTTTAATTATTTTTTAAAAATAAAACATTGAAAATAATAAAAAAAAAACATTTTACACAACAAAGTCCATTTTTTCATCCCACAGACATAACTGGAACACCTTATTCAGCTTTTATGGTCCAGGAGAGATTTCATGGATTGGAAAAATCTATAGTTTGGGGTAGTGAATATTTACTTTTGAATTTGTGTATTAAGATGATCATCTGCAAGTATTGTTAAAGAGGATATTGCATTATTTCTTCATTAGGTTTTTTTAGAGATTTTTTCAATCTTAATACTCGACACAACTTGCTTTTTAGACGAGATCTTGGTTATCTTTCAACCTATAGAAATTTATTAGCCGGTTCAATAGTGCTAATAGCTTTTTGTGAGTAAATGGATTTTCCTTCGTTTTCTTCCATTATTGTTTTCTAATTTGGTCAATCATTTGTCAAGATCATCTCATTTGAGATAATATTTTGTGAAATTAATTTTAAGTATGAAATTCAAATCTAAATTTATATCCCCTATGACCAATGTGAATTGAATATCATTTCCATCTCTGACCTTTTCACTGTCAATGCCTTTGGCTATTGATAAAACGAGAAAAATGGAACTATCAACATCGAAAACTAAAAAGAAAAATCAAATTTTCTTCCCAAAATAGTAATTAATAATGAAGTTTTGTCGAAAGTCTCCAATGACCATCGAAAATAACGATCGATGAAGGAAGAATCTGTCGAGTATGTGGATTTACTTGTAAAAGATATGGGGAATTTGAAATAATTAATGGTTGTTAGATTCAATGAAAGAAGATTAAGTGGCTGTGACAAGATCCTTTTTGCTTATCTCGGTGTATCTGGCAGAAGAAGAAAGAAAATGTTGGCTGGCGAAGCTTTTAAACCAATAAACCGAAGGAGATGATGCGGGAGTTGACCTGTAGCATCTTATCTCATTAAGCCACCATCCATCTGGCTGTATATCGCCCTCCATTTAAGTCCTGTCGACTGTGCAGCCGCTCAGTTCGAGGCTTTTCAGCATCTTGTACTAGCTTCTGCACAGCTCCAACCCAATTACCCACTTAAGTGAGCCAAACGCCACTCACGGACCACGTTTAATCCCGTCTTAAAGGTGAAACATTTTGCAACGAGATGGTGCATCTTTTCATTTTGTCCAGCATTTGATTTTTTTTTTTTTTACTCGGCCTCAACATCATGTTGCTCTCGTGAATATGCCAAAGGTGTTTATCGCGTGTCTTGGAAGGCAGTTAATGTGTCGCTTAATTGACAGTTGGGGATAAAATGGTGGTTTTAATGTGTAAACATTTGCATCTGTGCTTACATTTTTCTTTATTGGAACCAAACATTAAACAAATTAACTTTTAAAGTCAAGATTTGTCTTTACGTCTCAGATTTAATAATAATAATAATAATAATAATAATAATAATAATAATAATAATAATAATAATAATTACAAATATGGAAACAAAAGTAATTTTAATTTTTTAGTGATCAATTTTGACACCAGATGACACTTGAGCAGATTTTTCATTGTTACTTTTTCATCTTTACGTACTCCATATCAGTTGCTGAAGAGTCTTGGAAGTTTGCGACTGCAAAAAAGTCACGACCTACTCAACATTTGCATGCAAAGATAGATTGCTTGGCGCAAACAATTAGCAGCATTGCAAATGAAGTTCAGAGATTTATATACGTGCAATTAAAGTCGTTGAATGTTGAAGAAATGTTGGCAATTGAGATAAATAATGGCTGATAGGGTTCTTAGGTTATGTAGAGCATGCGAGATAGATAAAGCAGCCGAGAGAAAGACTTGGTCTTTTTCACTTAATGAAGAAACAGTTAATGAAAATTCACATTGTAAAAAACATTTTAATTTATAATAAGCAAGAATGGAACATTTTAAAACTTTTTTCATAAAGAGGAAAAACCTCTTTGAGCTATTTAAAAAATGGCCGACAAAATTGAGCTGCAATTGATTTCGTATGGGAATTATGAGTACCGTTCATTTTTCATGAATGGAATTGTCGTTAGTGGACGTAAGGAAAAATGACGATGTCATTCGGTTATAGTTACCGGCACTGAATGTCGGCAAATTAATTGATCGATGTTTTAGTGGTGGAAAATAGTTGCCATTTGGAATTGTATCGCGAGATTTAGTTTTCTATGAATTTACGAGTCGTCGAATAGACTTTTTATGCTTTGCAATTGTCATATCGAGACGAGGACAATTTCTCACGCGACAAACACGAAGGAAAATTGGAAAAAGATACACTTTCCTTTTTATTTCGTTTTAACTCCACCTGCCTGGTTTTGGTTGCCGGTCGTAGACAATTTTTTTTTTATCGATCATTTCTACTAATAGGATAAATCTCCCTCGAGAGTCCCATAGCGCCAACTGGTGCAGACGTAGCGAAATTGAATATATTAGATTAAGCTCTCTCTCTTCAATCCTAAATTTATCTTACCTTTTTTTACCAATATAAATTAATCATTACATTTTTTTTTTATTTTTAATTCAAGGGTTCAAACTCACATGATTCTACATGATCTAAGAAGTGAATTAGAAGATCAACTGGAGAAAGATGTTTTACCCAAGGAATATGTCTTCCTCAAAAGTGTTGGAAGGAATTTTGCAAGGGTTAAAGACAAACAGGAATTTCAATTGAGAGTCAGGGATTTTCTGCCTCCTATTGTAAGTACAGTGACTTTTTATCTTAAGTTTGTTAATTTGTCAGTTGCTGTTGTATTGTAATAGAGACTCTTGTTTTCATTATAAAATTTTGCTAAATTAAACAAAAATTGAATTAATAATTGTTAAATTAAATTAACTCAACTTAACTTTATTGGAAATTATTTTAGAAAATTAAAAGTTAGTGGTACAGCATTAAATCTAAGTATTTAATCATAATTTTGTGTAATTAGATTAACTAATTGTATTAAGAGATTAAAGTTTATAAAGTCACATGAGAATAATATTAAAATCAAAATATATTTTTTTTTAAAATATAATATTGGATTTTTGTGAGATTAAAAGAAAAAGAAGAAGAATAGAGACTATGAGGAGGAAGAAATAATTTTGCTGAATTAGTTTCTTGGGATTGAAGAAGGGAAAAAGTAGCAGTTGGATGAGGTCTGGGTGGGTCTGATGAGGGTCCATGATTGCAGTTTCCATGACATGAAATTTCTTGTGATTGGCTTCTTCATTGAAGCAAAGAAAGGAAAAGAGTAAAAAAGATGAAGCTAACCACACCCAACACTCATCTTTTTCTAAGTTTTGCTTCTTGATTAAAAAGTCACCTACTTTTGTAGCAGTTGCAATAAAAGTAAATTCATGGCTTTAGTTTTATCATTTAATTTTTTTTATTTATTTTTAATTTTTGTTGTTTGCTAAATCTGGTTGTGTCTAGTGAGAAGGAAGTAATTTATTAATGAAACAGTGAGAGGGGGAGAATGAAATGGGCAGGAAAGAAAATTGTGGGTGTTTTGCTGCCAATTAAGTGGGTGCTGCATTTTGTTTTTAAATAAATTAGTTAATTGGATAGAAAGAATTGTATTAGACAGGTGAGAAGTATGTAAATAAAGGGTTGCTATTTGTCTTTTGTTGTCAGGAGTGGGAGGAAATGAAAGAAATTTTTTTTTTAAATTGTTTTATAAACTTTCCCTTTAATTTCTATGTATATCACAAATTCATGGTGTAATTCATTTAAATTTGTTTCATGTTCTAACATTCAGAATTAATTAGATAAAACAATGCCACTTTTTGTACATTTAGAGTGCTTGCTTTATTTTCATTAATTATGACTGCCTTATCTCACTAGCACCACCAAGTGGCCAATTCCTGAAAAGTTAAAATTTTCAGTTTGATATTGAAATATATGAATCTAATTTAATTAATCATTTGCATAGGTATTAACAGATTTACATTTTATAATTTTTTAATTTTTTTTTTTTTTAAATATCTTTACCAGGCAACCGAACCTGAATTGTACCTGATGGAAATCATATTGGAACTGGATGGGAATCAAAACGAGAAGTTTCTTAAGCGAGGTAAATATGAAAGACTCAAGTTGACATTTTTAGTAGTAAAATGCCTTTATTCTTGCATTTTGAGATACATTTAAATTTATACTAAAAAGTGCTTATTAACGATGACTAAGATGTAATGAAATAATCGTTACCCGTGACGAATACGGAATTATGGGAAGTCCAATTCGTGACCGGAACTTAGATTTCTCACTTCCCGTCTGAAATTGGTGTGATTCACCATTAAAGTGAGGGTATCATCAACAATTCATTGCATTCATGTCTGTGGATCGATAAAATAAAAAGAAAATTTTTTTGTTGAAATAGTAAATAAAATGTTTTGTTATCAAAGGTAAAACACAATTGGAGTTGATTTCGCCTTCGCATCTTCCAACTTTGACGTCCCCCATCAACGTGTCGACACCATCTGGTGCAGTAAGTGGTTTGCGGACGACTGTACAACTGCCACCGGTTTCTCCCATTCGTGCCAAAGCTACAGGGGTCAACAAGAAGAACCGCGCCACATCCTCCACTGGACTTGTTGCAGTTGACCCGCAGGTCAAGTTTCCGAGGTGAGCAAGATGAAATGCTTCACTAAGTGTTAATTTCCGCTCTCATTTTGTCCCGACTCGATTCGGTCGGGGGGGCTGCTTAATAGTCAACTTAAATAATGATGGAAATGGAATTATGCACTGCTGCGGGAATTAGGTTTAATACTAATTGCAGAAATTTTAAAATTTAGAATTGTTTTTTTTTACAATTTATTATGTAGTCGAAGAAATTTCATGTAATAATTGTAATTAATAACTTAAGGGTGTATCTGTCATGTTAATAACATCACAATTAATTGATGAAATTATCATGGGAGGGTGTGATGATATATTGAGGGTGAATTATAGTCATTTAGTTTGACATATTTTTAATATCATAATTTCTCTTCTTTCTTTTGTCTTTTCCCATCTTTTGTACCAGAATCAAAACCGAACGTCCTAAATCTGAATCCCATGTTAAGAAAGTACCTGAACTTAAAACCTCCATCAAGAAACCCGTTTCTTCTAAAATACCCATTCCACCACCTTTTCCTCCTCCTCCACCTCGTCCACCACCTTCCAGGATCCCCGTCAGTCGTTCTCGGAATGGCAACGGACCGATGCACGGCAGAAGAGTGAGCGTTACGGCCAACGTGTTGAAAAAACGGCATTACGGCAATAACGGCGGCAGAGCGAGTGCAATCATTTCTCATCAGCCGATAATCGTTCCCAATGGCAGAAAAATGAGGTTGCGGGGTACTGCTCTGTCCGACGTTGCGGAAGAATCGGAGAGCAGCTATTTGGCACCGCTTCGAGTCGAGGGACCCGAAAGAACGCGGCAAAAGACCTCCTTCGGAAGGAATTACCGGGCAGTGCAGAAGGTTTTTGATTTGCCACAAGAATCCACGGACGAAGAGATTCTACAACTCGAGGCACTTGCTTTGACACTAGACACGCAAGAGGATAAAGCGGACGGCAAAAAGTTTGCAATAAGAAAGCTCGAGATGAAGAAACCCGTTGAAAAAGCAGAAACGAAACGAGTCAACGAATCTGTTCGCAAGAGTAAAATACCCAGAGACATTACCGTCACTGGTCGAAGGCACCGCCGAAGAACGGTGACTTCTTCAGGTGCCCTGCGACCAGTATCCAACTTGGATATCCGTTCTGCTCATCAAGACGCCATCTTGAAATACGAATTGACAGTGAGCGAACTCAAAGATCTTCGTCACGCCGCATGCCACACGAGCGAACGTACCAACAGACCCATAATGTACAGACGCAGTCGGCCGATCCCGAGGACGGTGTGGTACCCGAGACCCCTCCTCGAGGGCGGCAATCCTTCACCCGTACTGCGGAGAACGTACTACCGCAGAGGGAGGAGGAGCAAAGCGGCGAGAGGAGGCTCGGGTCATGCGTACTACACCCTGAACGAACGAAGACCAGAAAGATCCCACGTGTCTTTCAACACAAGAATCGGCAAAACCACAAAAAAGAAACCGAAACCAAAATCATCCCCGAAACTCGCGAAACAAAGAGTAGAAGAATCGTTGCCGGCTTTTCAAATCGTGGAAACCGACCAGGAAACACCGAAAACTAACAGACCGCCTTATTCGAAGTCGAAGCGAAGGAAGAAGAAAGCGAAATCGCCAATAGAAGAGACGTCCGGATCGGTGGAAAAGCCGGCCGAAGCGTCGGCATTGCCCACTGCCGACGACAAACCGACCGGCGGCTGCTGCGATTGGGTCATAGACAACATAAGTCTGGAAGAATTCACCAACAGCGAAGAAAAACGGAAACAAGTATTGCAGCCCATAAGAAAAGCGGCGGAAGAGAGGAGGAAGAAACAGGTGGAAATGGATGCAAAGAACGGTCGATGCAAGTCTTCGGCCTCCGAAGTGCCGCAGCCGGCGGTTTTGCTCTGTTCGGTGGATAGACCACATTGATTGCAATTAGGGATTAGAAATAGTTGAAGAAATTGTGAAAGGAGGTTTTTAATGTGATTAAAATGTTATTGGCATTTGGCTTAATGGTTGAGTAGATGGTAATTAAGGTGAATTAGTGTTTTTTTCTAAAGATTTGATGGAAATCTTTGTAAATAGGAGTAATTGTAAACAAATGGTGAGCTTATTGTGTGGGATTAGATAAACAAGTTTGTTTTTATGTGATTATTGTTGTTGTTTGTAATGTGTTGCTTTTATTTCATTAACTGCTACTAAATTCCTACTAATTTGGCAGTTGAAGGTGAATAATACTGACTATGATATGAATATGTATGTATGGTAAACAAATTTTAAATTGTTTTCTTACTTTTATTTGACTAAAAATCATTGTTTTGAAAGAAAACATGAAGAAAAATGCATTCTTTTGTCTGTTTTTAAGTTACTTTTTATTGTCATCATACAATACTTGCATTTCAAAAGGTTGTTTGTTATTTTGTTTATTTTAAAAGGTTTAGGATGGTTGTCATGGGGAATAAAAGATGATGGCTTCTGCTGTTCATTTAGTGCATTTTCTAACATTGTTGTGTCTGCTAATTTAGGATTTTACTCTAATGTCTTGTTGGTTAATCAGAAACTCTCAACTTTTTTATTTTTTCTTTTAACACAACTTTAAATTTAATAATTTACAAACAAGCTGTTACTTGCCTCACTTAGCAACTTATTAAACTCTTTAAATAAGAGATAATAAAGGGATCAAAAGGTGAAGTTATTGTGCTTTGCAAAGTTGGGCATTTTATTTTGATTGCCAAATTAGTAAAAGGGATTCTTTGTTGCTTATTTTTTTTAAATTTTTTAAATGTTTTCAACATTTGTACTTTGCAAATTGAGGAATAAAAAAATAAATAATTGGATGCTAAATTATTCAACTTTTGATTAAGGGTTTAATTGATTGACAAGTTGTCAAGTTGATACTCATTAGTTATACAACTTAAATATTTTATCTGTCAAAAACCTGTCTTCAACCTTTAATTTAAGTTGATAAATCTCAAATTGCATATAATTTTCAATAACAGAAATATATAGAAATTTTTAAAACTCAATGTTCACAAACAATCTATTGATTTTGACAGCTTTTAGTTTACCCAATCAACTTTTGAGGAGACTGGTGCCAATATTTGTAAATGCAAGAACCATGTTTAAGAGTAAGTAGTTGATAAAGTTACTTGACTGTTCACGAGTGAATAAATATTAGTTTTGTTTATAATTGTAAAGAATTGGTGTTTTTAAATGAGATTCATATTTATATCTTTTATTTGAATGTTTTTAAATTTTCTTTTTTCAATTTCTTTTAGCCACATTTTCCATCTATGTGCTTCAGTCATGCTTTACTAATTAAAATCCCCAAGTGAAGTCAAATAGTAAATTATCCATTGCTGAGCATGAGATAGCACAAACACAATGGCAAAATAATTCAAAAAATTAGTGAATAAAAGGTTTGGAAGAGAAGAAAAAAGAGAAAAATGAGCTTAAGGCAGGAAAAATGGGTTTTTAGTTGGGTGCTTTTAAACTTTATCAAAGTGTGAGTTGAATTTTAAATTGAGTTTTGTGATAAACACTAAAGTTTTATGTATTGATTTTTCTACATATGCACCAACTTTGTTGTTTTTATTTTCCAGAAACAATTTTGCTTTGCTGATTATTTCAAAAGAATGCATTATTCTATTAAGTTTGCACTTGTGGAAATGCTATTTTAACAACTTTTCACTTTACATTATTTAAAATGGCTTTTTTCAATAAAATATGTTTAATGAACTGATCCAGCTTTAAATGTTATTTGATGGACAACTAAGATGGCTGTAAAGGAATGTGGTGGTTACATTTTCATCAACTAATACAGTTTAACAAGCAAAATAGAATTTATAGCTTCAACTATGTTATGTTCTCTGATTTAGGTGAGCTTCATTTAATCAAAATGGCGAATTGTGCTTTGTAATGATAGGAAGAGCCGACATCCGTGTATTTTCGACGACGTTATTATACGCGTTACACGATGTTACTCTATCTGTTCGACGTTCCCCTCGTAATTTAACGAAATACAAACCCGGTGTTTTATCGAATCCCATTTCCTTTTCCTTAAAATTCTATCGCGTCTTTTTAACTCGAAACCGCCCTAGAAACCATAACTTTTTTTACTCGCATTCAACTTTTATCTAACAATAAAGTTTAAAACCAGATTCCATTCACTTTTAGGAAATAAAAACTAATCTCTGACAATACAAAATTGATTTTAAAAAGCTCAACCTCAATAAATAAAACGTCTGAATAGACTTTTCTTTAATATCAACCCCATCTATTTTTCTTTACAACCACACAAAAGTGTTAAAAAAATATTTACTTTACTATCCAACTAGATGATGTGTCCTCTTTCATCACACCAAACATTCTACCATTCTAGTATCTTCAATCTTTGCTCGTCCACTGGACATTATCTGTCTAGTCCATCAAAAGAGAAGCGAACCGAGTCCATCCTAAACGGCTTTTTCCACAAAATCAGTCAAAGAAAAAAAAGTTAAAAATATTTCTTTGGCACTTTTCCCTGGCTGTTTTGGTCAAGAGTCCCGTCAGAGTAATAAGTACACAAGTAGGTCTGCCATTTCTCTTGACTGGACAATAAAGAGAGGAGGATTGTGCTATGGGTTTACCTCTCGGGGGAGTTTTGAGTTGGTCTCAGTGTGTGTTTGTAGTGTCTGCTGCTTTTTCTTATGTCTGCCTGTTTTTGGAGTTTATCAATAAATGAAAACTTGCAACTGGAGAGACATTGCCAAAGCTTTTTTCTCTACTTCCACTTGCTTCGGGGTCAATATTTATTTATTTTTACTTGTTTTTGTTTTATAAATATAAATATATATAAATATTGTGTATCCCGAGTGTATTGTGTATCTGAAGTGTATCTTAAGTTTATAAGTTATAAGTTTATAAGACAAGTCATAAGTTGCATTTTTATGTGCCAACACAACCGCAATCGATTTTGTTACAAGTTAATTGGGTAAAATAGTGGGCAAGATTTCTTGTTTTGCCGTTTCATTTTCTCCTTACGACTTGGTTTTTGAGCGGTGATCCATTTATTAGAAATGTGTGACAGTTTGATTTGATCTGTCAGAATATTTTTGTGTTCGCTCAGTCCATTTATCACTCGGCAACGTTTTGTGAGGGGAAGTAATGGTGGAGACATATAAGAGTCGAGTATTGGATTTTTACTAAGACGAAATCAGGTGTATGGGAATTGGTTAGGGACGGGGAAAAAAATGTTTTCTCCCTTGTGGCTTTTATTAGCTTCTGTTTGTGTCCATGTTACCGTGAGACGAAGACCGTTGCATTTGAACGTAAAATGTCAGCCGAGTAATGTTTACCTAAGAGTCACTTTATGGGGCAAAAATATTACTTTTTTTTATACAATCATAAATTAGATAAGAAAAATTGATTTTAAGATTAAAAATATACATTTTACACTCACTTCTTTAAAATTGAAAATTTTATTTTCACAATTTTAATAAAATAATTTTATATTTCAGTTATGAATTCCCAGATTTTTAAGAGAAACTAATTATTTTAGTTATAAAAAAAAAGTACTTACAACTTATAAATTATAAATTTCACTTAAAATTAATAGAACATAAATAAGTTATAAGACTTAAGCTCCAACATGAAACTGTTGACATCTTTACCTTTAAAGAAAATAATAATTTTTATTACCAAGATTCACTTACATTCACTTACTTGTTGTACTGCGACCAAAATACAAGTTTTATTTACATTAGACAAATATTAATTGGATCTAGTTAATTGGAGTTCGAAAAGTTTTTTTTTTTTTTAAAGATGGTTGCAGCTAAGAGTTGGCCAAGCAGAACAGGAGGGGAAGATAGGAAGGAAGAGTTGCAATTACTGGTTTAGTAAGAAAAGGAAATGTGAAGAGGAGTCGGAAATTGAGAAAACGTGATGAGTCGAAACGACAATTTTACGCTTTGGCTTTTAACTCCAAATGTTGAGGAAGAAAATAAATTTTTTTGTTTTGTTTAAGATGAAATTTAATGTGGATGTATAAACAAAAGTTTGTTAATCTTTGTATAATTGCATTTTATTCAATTATTTATCAATTTATATAAAATTCTATTCTTATCAATGTTGGTAATTCTGAAGGTGAGTAAACTTGCATCAAATGTTGAATAACAAATTGTGTACAAAAATATCCCGTGATCGGTCGTCTATTTAACAAGCTGGAGTCTCGTTCGTTATCGGAATTAACCAAGACCGTCCACGCACCCATCACCCACTGTCGCATTGAATTTAAGGAAATAATTGCATTATTGTTTAACTAAAAACATCGTCCCGATCTTATATAATTTATATATAATCTTATATCGGTTAAATGGATTTATCTAAATCACTTTAAACCATTGAGTACAAGCGTAGTCTTGGATATAAGAAAAAGTCAAGGAATATGAAGTGTGAAATGCATTAGCCTTGCATGGGTGATGGGGGCGCACGCTCGGAATGTCCCTGCACGATAAGGAATGTCGACACGAGTGTCCATCGGCAGGGATACATCGATCGATCTGATTTGACATGGCAATATCCCCGCAAGCGCCCGTTATAAACGCACATTCGCTGACCCGACCAATACCGATAAAGGTCGCGCGAACCCAAGTTGGAAGCAGAATTCCAGGAGTTGTCAAAAGTGAAGATGAGCATTTTATCCTTTACTTTTCTGGTATGCAACATTTCACGTTGCGAGCTTTTGACCCTTTAGTGTTGTATTGCCATAAAAGAGTTGGTGCCTGTCAAACTCGAGTAGGCCATGTTTGGCTGTTGACAGGCGTCTAATTACGTTTTATGCCAGGTAGTTGATGGCGTTGTTATTTGCCCTTTACTTCCGGGATCGATGGATTGTAAAGGAGAAATCCGTGTAGTTCCAAGAGTAACTATACTTGTTACCTTATTGAGTAGCCGAAGGAAATTACCTTTTTACACCTTTTCTTAAAACACTGACTTTCAATAAATGTTGACAGAAACCATAATGACATTAGTAAATAGTTTAAATAAACAAAACAAAGGGATAAATGCATTCATTAAATTTTGTCAAATTGAAACTAAACATTGAATATCAACTTTTAATTAATTTTAAATATTCGATAATATCTAAATATTTATTTATTTGACTGTTTTGGAGTTGGTTGAAATTAAGTTTCGTTGACAATTTAATGGTAACACATCTTATTTTGCCACTAACTAAATGAGTCGTTGGCAGTCATTCAAATGTCAAATTAAATTACTCAACATTTTTATCATTACATTTTTTTTAATATCTTTTTGTAAACAGAATGGAAATAAAGAAAAGGTTGACAAGAAAATCACCGAAGCTTGAAAAAAGAGCAAAAGAAATGATTTAAAGATAAAACTAAGGTTTTCTTTATGTAAATTTAAATGTTTTTTTGAAAATTTACGACAATAGTTTTCTACCATCAAGGAAAATGGTGCCAAAATGTTGAAAAATTTGGTATAAAACAAAAGTTGACGGTTTTTTTTAAATATTTTTTTACTTTTATTCCTCTATAGGATTCTCTTTCGAGTCTGTTTCTCTACTCAAATTGTCCTCGTGGGTGACATAAAAGTAGTCGGTGAAGTCATTTTTTGGTAATAAATTTTTTCTTTCAAGAGATTTTTATTTCGAGTGTAAAAATGTGGGTGGGAATTGGTTAAAAAACAATACAGGTCAGAGTATAGAAAAATGGGATAAATAAAGAATGAGTGAAAAGGTATATACAGAGAATGGAGGATTTGATGTGAAATATGGTTGTTTGGCTACAAATATATTTGCTAGTTAAAAGATTTTTAAAGTTGGATTCTCATATTGTCAAAAATACAGTTCAGTATGCCAAACGCATTTATATTTTTCCCAATTCTTGTACATTTTAAATGTATTTAAAAAAAGAGATTGTGAGATACAGCATTCCTTAGGCATTTGATATACTAATTCTTGGAAATTGTAGTTGGTACTGCAGGCACTTTAATTCTTTGAGTAAATATTACTGATGCATGAGGATTATTCATGCCCCACTTAAGGGAGATTTTATGGGAGTTGAGTTTTATTGATTTATTTTCCTATATACTTATAATGAATTTCTATAAGTTATAAGACCCATTTTTTTTATTGATTTGTTTTGTTATTAGATATTTAAATTTTTTTTTTAATTTTGTTGACTTGCAAATACACATTGTTGTCCTATGAAAGTTGAATTTTGAGATTTATCTAAGGCGAGTATTGTGTTTGAGAAGAGGATTTGATGCAGTGACATGTACATAAATTGGATTTAAATTGTTGTGTTGGATGAAATATACATGGGAAAAGAATGGTGTGTTGGGCACATGACGAATTGGCCTGGTAAAATCCTGTTCGGTTGATTGGGTTATCAAGAAGCAACATATGAGCTTCCGTACAGCGACCCATTAATTACATAAATATATTATGTATGCTGCACATCACTGACCACAACTCACTTAACATTGATTCAAAAGTACAAAATTAAATTTTCTCTTTTGTTACATTTTTCTATGATGTACATAAAACTTGATTAATTTGTATCAAAATAAAAATAATTATTTTCAAATTCAAAATTACCAAGTACAAGAATCAACGAATCGTTAACAAACAGTACAACTTAATTGGAAAAACATCATTTTCAGATTTATAGAAAGTAAACTTGATTAGCATTCACATCTTGCAAAGACAACATTTACAAAATCTGACACATTGTCTTAACGATGAATTCATAATATTTAAACAACTTTCATATCGCTTAAAGTGACTTCTTCGGGAGGTGCTTTGACAGTGCGCACTGAGTAAAATATGATACATTCTTAGAAATAATGGAGTAGATTTACACCAATAGGAGTGTGCTAGGCCTCACCTACATCTTTTATTCTAAGATTATTGCTTTAATTGTGTATTTTTACATTTAAATGTCACAGGCAACAAATTACATTCCACTAAAATCCGCCGATCTTTTTCCAACGTCTAATGCAATTCATTCAATATCGTAATAAACTCGATTCAATTCCTTCGAGTCTTATTCCACAAACTATGTTAAAAAAAATCATCTTTTGTATTTTTCCATCTCTTTTGTTAACTTTGAGTTGTTATGTGTATACATAGCAACATAAAAGATTTTTTTTTTTCTTTTTCTTTTCTCGTTTTCTTTTCTTTCAACATTTTTTTTTTCTTTTTTCCAGTGGCGTGTTTGATGTTCACTGTGGCTGAAATTTTTCTCTTTTCTTTTTTCTTTATTGGTCGGTTGAGGTGAGCGATGTCGTCTCATTATTATTCCGTGTGTGTAATGTAAGTGTGTTGATTCAGGAGTTGAACACAGGCAAAATCCAATTCCCGTTTAAATTTTTACCCGTCTGCTTTTATTTCTTCGTGTCAAAAAATGGAAAAAAAGAATTTCTTTCATCATTTGATTTTTTTTCTAAGGGATTTTTTTTGTTTCTTATTTTGTACCTAAAAAAAAAATAATTTTACCACCAAAAAAAAATTGTTGAGTGTGAGTTAATTATTTATGAATTTCTCTGTTTATAACTGAGTAAATTACCTTTGAGTTGACTGAGACTTCTGGGATTAAGTCATGTAGAAAAGTAAGAAAATGAAATTAATTTCTCAGAGGTATTATTAATGTTTTATGAATAAACAAGCTAAATTCTAAGTTATTTAGTTGTTTTTATTCTAAGATATTCTTAATTTATTAAGAAACTTGTGGGATTCTATTTATAAACACCTGTGATAATAGATTAAAAGCTGATTTTAAATTTCCAAGTGAAATGTTAAAACTTACCACTTGCAATGCATCAGAGGGAATTGCATTAGTGAATTATCAAGAGACATGACAGAGATCAAGGGGTTGAAAGTTAGTATTTCATGCTTGCATCTATAAGATGTTGCTCTAAGACTCATTTATATAAATGTTGCTAATCAGAGAAGCGAATGGCAGAAGGAAGTGAGATAGTTTGTTGATGCCAATGAATATTTCACTTCGCATTACTATTTTAAACTGAATTTATATATTCTACAACATTTGCAAATGAGGAAGTTGAAACACGATTATGAAACTACGGTAAATACTTCTAGTCAACTTTTCTATGGAATAATTCAGTCCAATTTAAGTGAAATTGGTGTTTTCGGCATTGAATGGTCGTTCGAACTTATTTGACTCGACTAAATCATCAAATTCAACTTAAAGAAAAATGGCATTTGATCATGAGTATCACTGTCGTGGCCTAAATTGCTTCATTGATCACTTTTCTTACCCCGAGTAATTGGTATTCTCAAACTTTCTCCCCATTCATCTAGAATAGGCAATTTCACTTAACTCGCTTCTTAATTTGCATAATTACCCAATCATAGCTTGAACTAAAATAAATAATGAAAATCCCCAATGTTATTGTAAAGATTGAAAATTGCTTTGAATTATTCTTTTTATTGAATTGATGAGTTTTTCAACTCCAAACCATTTTGAATGGAGTGTAGAGTGAGGGAAATTGAGGCCTGGCAAATGAACAAACTCCCTTTAAACAGCCTCTTGCAAGGCAGGACCTCTAATTCAGAGGTTGGCTGATTTATGTTGCACATATTTTATGTCACTTAAATTGCATTCAGTTAAAGTTGGCTGCACATACACCCTTAAACCAGGTGTGTGCACACACAGGTGAAACTTATTTTATTATCCTGAATTGTGCTCACACTTTTTTCTTTTTATTCCAATTTTTATTAAAATAGCTGAAGCTAAAGCAATTTTGCCAATATTGAAATGAAAAAGTCATTTTAAAAACAAGAAAAACACATTATTGAATTGCAATGAGGGAATTAGTATTTTAAAAACTGTGAATTTTCAACAAATTTATTCTTCTTTGACCTCATGCAAATTACTTACTTCCATAGTGCTTTTCTATGTTTTAATGTAATTCCTTTTAATTGTTTGTAATGGGGATTTAAATATTAAAGCAAACACTAGTTAATTGCTTAATTGGTCATGGCTAAATTAGAAAAAAAATGATTTTTTAAATTAAAAAAATTTTAATTTTGGAATTAATTTAATGCAAAAATAGTAAAATAACTAAAGTTTCTTAACACTGCAGGGAATGAATTAATTAATGAAATCAACACAAAAATTCATCTGATGGAATTTTTGATCAGATTATATTTAATTAATAATGAAGTTTACTAATAACAAGTATTATTATCCACTAGGGCATTTAGTAAATTAACTATTAATTTAAATTCATTTTTTTTAATATGAAAATTCATTTTCCTAATTTTAGCTTTTGATATTAATATTAACTATCACCAGAGGGCTTTAAAAATAGTTCTAAAAATACTCACAAGAAACAGTGAGGGCACTGCTAATACAAATATGATCATTTTTAAAATTAATTTTAAATTTAATCTATTTAAATTTTTTAAAATAATCTTTTTTAACAACAACTGAATAATATATTTGCTTTAAACAAAAATTAGCTTTATTCAGTATTAACATTTCATACACAATATTGTGTTAGTAATTGAAATTTTAATTCAACAGGATGGGTCTGGATTTAATTAGTTTTTGCAATTTTTTTTTTTTAAATTATTTTTTTATTCACTCATAAAACCAGACTTTTATTTACATCAGGTGTGGAATTTATCTCTAAAATTAACTCAAATTTTAAATTATGCAAATTTGTAATTATTAGCAAAATTATAATAAAAATATAAAATTGCGAAACAAATAAATTAATTAATTAAAATATTTTCAGAATGAATTTAAACAAAATTTGCTTACAAATTTGCTTACAAATTTTTAATTTGCTTTTTTTTTTGTTAAATAGATGATCATTGATGTTTGGTTGGATAATTGCTTGTTTATTACATTTTTTTGGCTTGAACTTGCAATCAATAAATGCCTAATATTCCTTAGAAAGTCTTTGCGGGTACATTAATAGGCTTTACTTGTCCTATTGGCCAAGGTATGCAAATTAATAAGAAAATTTTACTAAAAATTCACTTTTTAATTAATTATTTATTGAAAAATTCTAATTAAATCTATTTATCAATTTGTCAATAGAAAACCTTTTTTACCTATGAAATAATAGTTTCTAATAAACATGAAAAAACAGTTAATTGAATGCAGCTACCGAACCCCTCGAGAAATTTGTGAATTTAAAAATTAATTTTTACGACTTTAAAACATTTAACATTTGTCATTCATTTTTCTCATTCCCAAAATTAGATCGATCGAAAAAGCCATTAAAATCCACAACGAATCGATGAATGGAAATAAGTAATCGAATCCCATTTTGAAAGAAATTAATTAACGATTTTAATTGATTAATTAAAAGCGTGAAATTAATCAGACCATTTTGAAAATGGAATTAAAAACTTGGAAGAAAAATGATGAATTTTTCGTTTGAAAAATACTTTTTTTTGCTATTGTATTAAGCAGTTGGAATGTGCAGCTGTGGCAAACGATTGTCTTTGACGATACAATTGATTTACGATACACTCGAGTGTGTTTCTCCTGGTAGAAACCAATAAAGAGAAACACGTTTATTCCTGTTTCTTCTCTTATTATTTTCCTTTTTTACTTTCTCTTTAATTCATCATTTTTTTCAACTAAATAATTTTCTTCAACATTTAACTTCTACATACATTTTTTAATAGTTTATCAATAGCAACTGTTGGGCTGCATTCAATTTTCCCATTTGTGGTTTTCTTGGAAAAAGTCCAGTCGATGTTGAAGCAAAAGACCGAAAAAAAATTATTTTATTTCAACTTTGAAAATAATTTTTTCATTTTCAGATAGCAGCTGTGTATTATTGTTTTTTTTTCTTTTTTTTAAAAAATTTAAATATAATCTAGAAATGTTGAAGTGATTAGGCTTGAATTTTATTTTTTTTTCTATATAAAGTTGAAGAAAAAAAAAATGAAAAATGGCGTTTAGGGTGGGTATCCATCTTGAACACCCCTCGAGTTTACGAGCGAATGCCATTTGGCACACGAGGATATAGACAGAAGCATCAACAAATTAAAGTGCTTTTCCCCAGCTCCTTCAAGCAAGGGCATTGTGGGTATTTCTAATCTGTTTCACGAGCCATTTGCATAGATGACGTGTGATGTCACTGCCTTCGCTCTTATTTTGCTCCGCTTTTGCTTCTTAATCTGAAATCTCAAGAACAAACACGTCAAATGCACTCGACTCACTTTTTCCACTCGAAATGCATTGAGCCGGCAAGGCAAATGCAGTATGATAATTCCCTTCAGTTACATTAAAAGAATAACAATTATAATAACAGAAAAACATCGATTTTAATGATTTTTCAAGCTAATGACAGCTTTCTGGGTTATTTAGTTTTTGAAGATATTTGAGAAAAATGTTGCAAATGCACGAAATAGTCTCAAAACACCTACAATTCTAACTAAATATCGCATAAAAAAATCTATTTTAAACTCAACTCTGAAAAATATATTTTTTTCTCCTACCAAAGTTGGAGTAAAGCGCGGGCATGTATGAATTGGTGGTTGCTGTCATTAGGAACATCTGGATAACATCGATAAAACGGCCACAGATTCGCAAATTTTTTTTTGGGAAACACAAGGGGAGAGAGTAAGGCGAGATGAATGCGTGCGAGCGCTGCTTAACAATACATTAACACCATTTATTCTTAATCTCGTGTAGACACTCGGCACTCGTTATATCTGCGAAATTTCAACATGTAAACGAAGCTGGCCAGTTGACTAATTGCTCGCTTTCTTCTTAATTAGAGTAATAAGAACAGCAAAATGTGTCATAAGGATCTATGTTATCGCACGAATTCAGTGGGTGAAAGGACACGAATTCTTGGCTGCACGAGACTATACAATGTTACCACGGATGGGATAATTCGAGAGTCGAATGATGGAAACAACAAAACCTTTTCCCTCGATTTAGCTACGATTGGTTTGCGTATAGCGATCGACTACAGCAAATGCATCGCCACGTGTAGAATTCATCGCAAAATACATTTCTACCAATTCTTGTATATTTTAAATGTATTTAAAAATGCAATCGATAAATATATTTTACGTGCGTTTTTGTTTCGTGCGAGAAAACAATGGATATTCGAGAAAGCGGACGACAGTTACGGTCGTAATCCAATTTGTAGACTTTTTGGTTTAGTTTCTTTTAGTTTTATTGATACCGAGTCAAAATGTCTTATCTCCTACTAAATAATTGGCAAAAGAAATGCAAAGCACTTCGTACTAAACCCTAAATTAATGTTTAAGCCGAAGCCTTGTTTTTTTCTCTTTCTATTATTGATTTATTTACTTTTTTCTCTTGTTTTTCATGTTGCATTACTGTTACCATCTGTATTTTGACCAAAGCTTTTCTCTGAAAGCATTCACTAACAAGTGCTTTGCGTGTGCCACCTTCATTCTTTATCCCGCCCAAGTGTGGCGCCATTAGGTCTCATGCTCAACCTACTTACTATTTAACTCCACTTTATTCCTATTCATACCCACATTTTATTGCTTTTTATTAAAAAAAAATTAAAACTTAAATATAATCCCATTAAATTTCTATTGTTATTAAATCAATATTTGCTAAAGGCAAAAGAGAATTTTTAATTTCTGCAAAAATATTGGCTTAAACAGCTGTTATCTGTATTTGAGTTTGTGGCTTGATGTTTAAATTTAAGCTGAAAATTAAAAATTAAAAAAATTACTAAATTATAAGATATGGCTTAATGAGCTAACAGGTTAATACGAAGATTAAGCAACACTAAGACATTTTGGGATCCAGGGCACAGTAGAAAATCCACTTGAAAAAAAATTACATTTTAAAATGCAAAATTTAATTTTCTATCAAAATACTTGAAAATTTCTTAGAATTTCTATTGAAAATATAATATTAAAGAATTAGAAGTCTTTTAATCTGTGGGTCTTAGGTATGTGCCGAATGTGCTTGGTCATAACTGCCGCACACAAAAAAATAAAAGTGTTTTCAGACATTTTACATCTTAAAAGTTGTAACAACACAATGGAAAATTGCTAGAAGATGTACGTAGGGCAATTTTGGACAAATTTACCCCTTTATTTCTCTGTGTGCATTAATTATAGTCATTTTGAAGTTTCGACTTGCTAATTTCAGCGTAAACTTTGGAAATGATTCGTTTTCTTTTTGTCAAACAATCGGTCACTGCCACAAATGGAAAATTTCTTGCATTCTTTCATTAGAACCCGAACGAAAGAACGGAAAACGAAAAAAGGCATTTTTTATACACAGAAACTAGATTGGATTCTTTCAACAACAGAAATGAGACACTGGGTATTCATCAATTATGTTAGTGATTCAGTTGCATATCATTAACCATCTTTTCCTTCCTCAATTTCGTTTCTTGCATCAGTTGCAGTGAATGGAACAATCCTTTATCCCACATACTGCTTGACTCAAAATAGAATTTATAGTCACACAATTACCCATAAATGTCTAAAAATGTCATAAATTAATGTTAAAAAAGTCATTTTTTTCATGAATATTTATGATTCTTACAATCAAAATACATTTAATGATATTAAATGGTCAGCAATACTTTAATCCAAAAAAAATTGATGAACCAATAACAGGTTCGAAAGCAGCTCTAATTATCTTTCTTTTTAATCTTTCAGACCTTTTCACCAAGTAAAAGAGTGATTTAAAGTTGTAAGCTAAATCGATTTACTCTTTTTTTTACATTTTTTTCAAATGTAATTTTCTTTTATGGTGTTACTTTTTGCTGAAAAATGAGCTGACTACTTGTAATTCACTGGCCATGTTTGTTCTGATTGGCTTTATATTATTATTTTTAATAAATTTCAATGGTTATTATTATTAATACAATAAAATAGCTTTATTTGGTGTTGAAATTGACAAATATCTTATTTTTAATATCTCAGAAACAGTCAATAATCCACAAAACCTTATTAGCAAACTCGATTCAATGAGTTCTGACTAACTATTGTCCATCTTGCTGAATTGCATAATTTGTTGAGGTTTGGCCAATCAATTGAATGGTAATGTGAATAAATGGCATTGATTTTTTTACATTCTCGAACGAAAACCATCGTCGAAATTCCCTTTTCACATTTTGTATTGAAAACTGAAAACAACAATCCAAGATTAAAAGTTTTCCTCGTTGTTTACGTGACCGAAACTTCCATTTCGGTGTTTGGACTCGAGCACTCGTCGAAATTAGACGCTGGAGAACATCGGTTACAAAAGCCGAAGAAAATCTTTGCATAGAATCCACTTTGATTGAATCGTGCGGTGTCCACGCTCCAGCGGATACATTTGCCCCCCGTTCTTTTCCTTTTAACTCCCCCCGTATCGAATCGATGATGGTTTTGTTCCGATGGGCTGGGGTTCGTCGACAGATGTCTAGAGGAGGTGATCAAAGACTGGGCGAGTTTCTCTTTGATATTGATGAGCCCCTCCCTGAGGGTGACAGGCCTAAGATGCGAGTTAGATTGATCATTCCTGGTTGGTCGAAGGAGTGAAGCGAAAGGAGATTGCCTGTTCGGTTTCGGCGGCAAACTGTGGTTAATGATCACGTGATGAGTGGAGGTCTGCGGCCCCTGGAGAGTCCTCGATTTGCCCTTTTTTCCTTCAATGTAATTGTTGGGCTTTTTCTTTTTCTTTCTCTCTTTGTTTATGGTCGGAGTTTGCTTCGCAGGATGCGGTTCGGGGAGGGTAAAAAGGGATGTTTACGGCATTATTTTGAGAAAAATACGAGATATTTACTGGATGATTTATCGGGGAGAATTTTCAAACAACTACAAAAACATTTTTCTTTAATTTGCTCGATATTACAGGTTTAGATGGCTCCGTAACTCGCTAAGACCGTTCGTTATCGTGACAATTTAAGTGGAAAATTTCTTAAGAAAATTTCCGCCAATACAAAATTTAATGTCAATATTTACATAAGAAATTAAGGTTGGTTCTTACTGCTGTTCGCACAGAGCAACTAAGCAATGTCAAAACGCATTGCATTGTGGGATTAAATGTTAACTACGTCGATCGTGGTTATAGTGATTGCAGCAACGTGAGTGTTACAGTGTGACTGTTATAATGTGCATATCACTTTGTGATTGCAGCAATGTGAGTGTTACAATGTGACTGTTATAATGTGCATGTCACTTTGTGATTGCAGCAATGTGAGTGTTACAATGTTACGATCTCCAAGTTTCCATAGTTACCGATAACTTTTCAACGTCAATCGATGCCTTTTAAGTATCAAACGTTAAAGTATACCCCTTTATTAGCGAGTGTTGACCCGGACCCATAACCCAAAGCACGTAGAAAGCGGCCATAAGCTCGTGCCGCCGAGACGTCCGCCTAATTACCGGTGCATATTGGCGATTATGCAAAGAGATTTATCACCGACGACGAATCAGGCTGAGAAAATATGGCTGCCATAAAAATTGGAATTAAGTAGTTTAGTTTTGTAGCGGTGATTAAAAGTTGTGGTCAATGTTGGCTGCGCGTTGTGTGCTAGGGTTAATTGACGAAGGGGATAATTAGGGTGAGTGAAAATATTATATTAATTAGAAATATTTGCTTTCCCAAAGGTACGGCGAGGAAACGACGACGATGGGATTTAATCAAGAGAGGGAAGGATTTAGCTGTTTGGTGTTATATCGCTTGATTTGTTTGAACGAAACTATGGCTGGGACCGACTATTCGCGAATTCGATGGACTAAATGCTGCGTTTAAAATCGCCTGCGCGTTAATTGGACGGAAATGAATAATGGTGAGTGGTGTCATTTTTCAAATTGCTGTTTAATGATTCTTTTTAATTGAATGGTTTAAGGGGAATGCATCTGTTGTGGAGATCTGGGAAAATCGATTTTAAAAATCGATATTTTTTAAATCGATTTTTTTAAAAAAAATTTATTAATTGGGTTTTAATTCGAGGTAAATAAAATCGATATTTTTTAAGATTTTACTTTTAATCGATTTTTTTTTAAAGATTTTAATTTTAATTGATTTTTAGAACGAAAAAATTTTTCCTAGAAGCTACGTAATATCGATTTTGTAATCGATATTTCAACAAAAAAAAATCGATTTTAAATAATCGATTTTTCAATTCCCACAACTCCTTTTGAACTCGATATTTACTCATTTCGACACATAAACCATTTATCGATTTCAATTTATAAAAAAAAAAAATCGATACTTTTACCTTTTCTCGAAAAAAAAATTAATTCTTTTGAAAAATCGATAAAAATTAGTTTTAACCAAAACCCCGAGGTCAGTGAAACCGCCATATGTTATTGTGATACTCGATACCATCAGCAGCTGTTGCACAACCCGCATATCCAATCCCAACATTAAAAACCGTTAGTCACTCAAAACCCCAATTTAAAATCACTCGTAATATCGATACTCGCAACTCGATTTCCACAAACATTTTTAAAAAAAAAACCAAAAAATCCCATTAAAGAAAAACATTAAAAATTAAATGAAAAAAAAAAAATTCAAAATAAATAAACAAATAAATTACCGCGTTGAATTGTAAATGAAATACGTAATTTGTTTGCAGCACAAATTTTCATTAGAGCGTCATTAAAAATTAAGCGCCTTTTAATGAACGGCGGGCGAATGACGTCATTTTGCACTCGGCCCTTTACGAGCGCCACCAACGGAGTCCGCGCCGAATCGTTGGCCGAGACGGGAACACATTGAGCGGCTGCGAGTCGAGCGAGTCGCACGTGTCCCGCGCAATTGGTCAAATCGTCGGTTGAGTGGCAAATCGTTGAGTAGGTGGTGACTATGACGGTGAGAGCCGCGACTGTTGCCGTCGAATGTGGACTTTCTTCGGCTGATCGGCGGTGGCGGCCGTGCTCGAGTGACCGTTTTCTTCGGTCTTTAGTCTCGTGCATGAAGGGTTAAATGGGGCTATCGAGGAGTAGCTGCTTTGTCGTTGCCCTGTTCAGCGTGTGCTGGACCAGTGTAGCGGTACAAGGTAAACACGTTATTTTATCGTACGGTAGAAATTGTTTTTAAACGTTAAATGATGATTAGAGTCGTTTCAATGGGGAAAGTTTGATTGAAACGAAATTTACGGTATAAAATTTTTTTTTTACGTTACAAGATTTTATACGGTATAAATAAGAGTTGACGTTACGTCATCGTAATTTCTTTTTATTGGTAACTTTGAATTATGGGAAATTCACGGTATAAATTATAACGTTTGTGGATCGTAACGTTATTATTATAACGGAAAACTTTTTTTATACCGTATAAAACGTAAATTTTAATGGGAAAAATTTAAGTTGTGGGAAATTCACGTTAGAATTAATTTTTATGCATTTTTAACGTTAATTTTAATTTTACGTTACAAATTTATAACGGAATTTACGTAATAGAATTTTTTTTCATTTTATTAATTAATAAAAATCAATAAAACGTAATAAATAATTAAATAACGTTTTTTTTGGAAAATAATTAAAAACGTAAAATATTAAATTTTTACGTTATAAATTTTTATTTTACGTAAAAAAATAATTAATTGTATCGTTGAATTAACCGGAAATGAAAATGATGAAGTCGAATTTAATTTGATGCGTTCTCATAATAATTAAAACCCGTTAATAATTTTGATTTATCGTTTTGCATAGAGACAACGTTAAACAAATGCTAAACGTTAACGGCTTTTCTCTCCCATCGTAAATTCACGCTTGACATTCGGTATAATTTTACCTGTTTCTATCTAATTAACTCGCTAATTACTTAACTAACTTTGCTATCGATGCGTGAAAATCGATAATCGTTTAATACCGTAAATAATTTCATCTCCCGTTACCTTATAAAATCATTTTTACCTAAATTTAACGTATTTAATAGAAAAAAAAATATTTTTTTTTTAAATTTATTTCTTTGATTTAATATTTTTCCTGACGTAATTTTTTATTTTTACGGTATTTTTTGTTTTTTACCGTATTTTTTTTTTGAGATTTTTTTTAAACTGACGACCGTTGGGGGTTTTGGGATTTGGATTTTTCACTGCGGAAGGATTTTCCATTCCCCGGGTGACCACTCTAGGGTCAAGTTGTTAACGTTGCGGTTTTATACACTTTAGGACTATTTTACTGGGTGTTTACGTTAGGAGTTTTGTAAAATACGGTTATTTTTGTTTTGTTTTTGTTTTTATTTTGGTTTTGGATTTGTAAGACTGTAAATAGTGTAAATTTAAGGATTTTTACACTGTTTTTGGCTTATTGGGCATTTATTATTTATAAAATTTTTTTTTTCCGTTTTTTTTTTATTTTTATTTTTTTTTGGGAAGATTACAAATTTCTCCATTTTCTTTTCTTTTTATTTCACTTTTTCGAACCCCCAAAAAAAAAATATAAATTTTCTCCATTTTCATTTTTTTTTCCACATCCCCCATTTTGAAAAATTATTATTTCCAAACAAAAAAAAATCCACCATTTTTTTCCATTTTCTTTTTCTATTCCAAAAATCATTAATAAAAAAAAACCCATTTTTGATTTCCTCCCCCCCCCCCAAAAAAAAATCCAAAAATTTGCATAAATTAATTCCAAATGACTTCCATATAAAAAAAATCAAAACAAATAGAATTTCCGTTTTTTCCAAAATCTTAATTGATTTTTTAAAATCGTACTTAAGAAAACGTGAAATGTTTATTTACAACCTTTTTAAAGTCGGTATTGGAAGGGTTGTTATGTATGTGTTGTTTACTCGCCACTTGCGCTGATTAACCATTAAAGGGTAAATTTGGTTTCGAAGCATTGAAAAATCCTTTGTTATTTTCCCCATTCAAATTTTTCCATTGGTATTAGCCATAGGTCTTAAGCATAGAAAATCCACGTTTTCTCCCATTGAATTTCCCATTGATTTTTTCCATAGGCTTTTAAGCATAGGAAAAAAACCTATTGTTTTTTCCATTGAATTTCCCATAGGTCGATTAACTCCAGTCATTTCATACGTTGATTAGTACGAGTTTAGCCAAAGTTTCGCCTTTTCCAGTCTAATGATCATTAGTTTGAGTGAAGACGAAAAAAGGGGCAAAATGAAGGGGAGGAATGAAACGAGTGGGTGGGATGGTCGTTAACAACTGTTATTAAGGGCTTCGTTCTTGGAAATGATACCGAGTTTTGGAAATTTATAACGTATTTACGTTATTTCGATCTGGTTTGTTACTTTTTTTAATATAAATAAATTGAATTTTAATTTGAAAATTGATATTTTTATATTCATAATGTGCAACTTGTGTGCCTCATTTTCTTATTTAATGAGCACAAAATGCTTTGAGATAATGCTACGATTTGAATATAAAATTATTTAAATTTTTTTTTTTTCAATTTAAATTAGAATGGATTTTTGCATAATTTTTTTTTTGGTTTGGAAAACCGAGTTTGAGTGGTTTTAAAGGCTATTTCCGGTTGGGTTGGAGGGTTGGGGATTTAAAGGGTTGAAGTAGGTGAGTTGTTGTAGGGTTCCTGGAATTTTTAGGGTTCAGGGAAAACCGGAAGTGGTGTTTGAAGGGCATCGAAAGTGCCTGGTTAAACGGTTATTAATCAAAGTTGCCATTTCGAGGGACTGAAATTAGCACTTCCGGTTTATTTGGTGATTCACTATTCGAGAAAAATAAACTAAAAGTCTCGAACTTAATGCCTGCCAATTTTCAGATTTTTAACTCAACCGGAAGTGACTGCTTAGACCCCTGAAATGGCATTTTTCAATTGGTGGAAAATTGAAATTTTAATTTAAATTTTAAAAAATTTGATTGAATTTAATTTCCCTTAAAAATGAATTTCGTAGAGTCAGAATTAATAAATCTGAGTGCCATTTTACTCCTTGAAGCGATAATATCTTAACTCAACCATTTGGGAATATTCTTATCGTATACGGAATGATGAAAAATGGGAACTGACAGAAAAACATGGTGAAGATTGAATTAAATTGCAGTTACCATAGTCAATATGCACTCGAACGACCAAATTGCTCTAATTCCTTTCACCCTTTGACTTCAGCACAAAAATTTCACTTGTTTACTCGCGTATCCTATGAAAAAGGATCCGCGAACTGACGAAAATTCCGCATTAATGAGAAAGTTGACGAGAGCATATGAGGATCTCGTTACATTTGATTTGTTGATAAATTTTCTTTATTTCTGATTATGGAACGCAAAATCGATTTCGAGGGGATGTAAAATGGATTTCCGGTTGGAGTAGGGTTTTGGAATTTTCAGAGGAATTAGTACCTGAGGTCTACTAGGGGTAATGGAAATTGCGGGTTTCTCGTTAATCCGGAAGTGAGCTTTAGAAGGGGTTGAAAAGAGTTGCTTCTGACATTGGATTTAATGCAAAAGCGATTCAGAGGGGATAAAAAAAGCATTTCCGGTGGTTATATTAGGGGTTTAGAATTTTAAGAGGTTATAATAGGAGGGGTACTTGGAGTCTGTAAAATTGGAGTTATGTAACTAAACCGGAAGTTAGGTTTAGAAAGGGTTAAAAAGCTGTGGTTGCGCATTGAAAGTGTAATGCAGTGAAGTTTTTGCTCGTCAATTAACCGATTTTGGGGCATTGAAAATTAAACTTCCGGTTTAGTTGGAGATTCACGATCATGTGAACACGAACTACAAGTGGTGTAGTCACCAACCACGAATATTTAGATTCCTACCTAAACCGGAAGTGCTATTTTAGACCGCTCGAAATTGACTTTAAGTGCGATCGTAACGAGAATTGAAAACGATGAGCTTTGACACTCCCCACGTGACAATTAACACCCACAAAATTTCTACACCGGAAGTATCAATATCATCTATTTTAAGCCGCCTTTTAAAAATAGAAAATTGAATATAAAACTTAAGACAAGTCGATAAATTGTCAATAATCCGCATGCGCAGATGTTCCCAAGCTCAAGGTGCGGTGAACTTTACGAATGAAGGTTAAGTCACGGAGAAACAGAACCTCACCTGCGCCTCCTTTCATATTTTCCTAATCTTATAAATTCATGAATAAAAGCACTCTTTATCAGTGCGGGTCGCCAACGCCAACTTACTTTCAGTTTGGCTTAATGTGACTATCCATCCACGTTTGCATTTTTTTTTATTTTCAGTGACGCGCCAACATATTTCTCACGAGTGCCGAGTGTTTTTTTACATTTTCCAGATTTCACAAATTGAAGTTGACAGCTTTAGCAACTCGAAGCGGGTAGAATTTGCAAATATAATGCGGTGGCTCTAAATAAAATAAAAAATTAAATTTTTTTTTTTAACCCCATAAAAATTACAAACATAAACTACCATTGTTACAGTTACTAAATTTACCATTCCAGAATTTTACCCTAACCGGAAGTGGTTTTGTGAGGGTCTTAAAGTTCTCCCCATACAAACCATTGAATTACCGAATGGCATATCTACCACTTCCGGTTTAGTTATAACCCTGAAAATGCAAATTTACAAACCTTAACTATCCTAGTTAATCCTTGTAAAATTTTAACCTTCTAACTCAACCGGAAGTTCATTTTCTAGCATCTTCAAATGGCATTTCGAATGCTTCGAGGTAAAATATTCAATAACACTAAGAAAGGATTTTCGTTGTACATATTTTTATAAGCTCTAAGCTGTTTATTATCGAAGTAGCGGCAACTATAAGTCTCCAACAACACGTGTTTGCGGCGCTTGCGCTGTAAATCCTTTATAAATCCCCCGTTTTTCTTGGGTTTGGGATTTACTGGTGTTGCCATAAGTGCGCACCTGCTTCACTTTTCTTCTTTTTCTTTCTTTGACTTAATTTATTTTTAAGAAATTAGAAAAGTGTATTGCAATTGGTTATTAAGCAGTATTTGCATGATTCATAATGCAAAGTAGCGCGGGTTTTGGCATCGAGTGCTTAGTAAAAGGCGTTTTCTTGATTTATTTAGTGAAGGTTGCGAATGCCACATTTATTCTTCACTCGGTTTGCAATGACGGCTTTATGGTTTGTTTTGGTGCTGCTGTTTGATTTAATAGTTTCGGTGAAAATTTTATGCCAATTTTTCATATCATTTTTGTTGAAAGTCAAATTCTTGGAATTTTACACTCGTGGTGCGGCATTTAGTAGGTAGAGTCTAAAAACATAGGGGAATTGACAATTCTACCCCTAATTCGTTATCCTAAGGGTTATCAAAATCTCGTCTTAACCGATAGAACGATTTTTCACCTCCTGAATCATGCGCCTGAGGGGGTCGCTACACTGCGATGCATGCTCGTACTTAACACACTCGCTACTTTAACCCCTTTCAAACCCGACTTCCGGTTTACTAGGACAACTTTAATTTTAAAGACCACATTTAAAGCCCCTATACTAACCCCCCTCAAAATTCTAGACCTCCACCCTAACCGGAAATCCTTTTTTTAGCTTTTCAAAATCACTTTTACGTTAACTCCGATACGTATTTTTTCCAGTCTAAAAATTTATTTTAAAGGCGAGTGGTTTTGCATTTTATACGAACGAAATTCACCCACAGGAAGAGAACGGTTAAAAGCATTGACGCGTGCAATTGGAAAATAGTAAGAGGATGAGTTTTCCAATCAGTCAATAACCTCGCGTAGCGGCATCGCAATTGTGTCGCCGTGAGTGCCGAACAATACCCGTGTTCAATTTGCACTGCTCCGATGCAAACAAGTTTCGAAAGGCGTGCACTTACACAACACGTATTACCTTTCACGAAGGAAGTGAGCGTTGCAGTTCGTATTTAATCGTGCGATGCGAAAATTTTTATCAACAAATACTGCACCCAAACTCCACTTTGAGGGCTCTCGAATAGGACTTCCGGTTGAGTTAGAGACCTGCGACTTTGGGGTCATCAACTACGGAAGTTGTACATAGGACTCTAAAGATTGGAGAGCTTCATCTAAACCAGAAGTGGCTTTTGCGAGCGCTCCAAATTGCTGCTTTGCGCGGTAAAATATGTATTGCAGTGAAGTTCTAATCTGGTTTGATGCGGAGGAATTTCGAGCGAGTTGCAATGCCACTTCCGGTTGATTTTTAAACACGAAATTATAGGTGTTCCATGTAGGTCGATAGTAGATGGTGTCAGTAAAATTTGAGGTTTCCACTTGAACCGGAAGTACTATTTTAGACCGCCCTAAATTGCTCCAAAACGCGAAAATAACACTTAATCGTTATTTTTATGTGTGTAAACTGCTACTTCCGGTCGAGTTAGACCTTCGAGATTACGTGTGGCGCAACTACCCTCGTGGCTATAGGGTTTTTGGAAATTTCAAGCCTTTAATCAAACCGGAAGTACACTTTAAAATTCATTTAAATTTCGTTTCAAATAAATGTGGTTTTTTCGCATGTTCGACTTGAATCGTAACATCCGAGAGGTAAAAGCGAGAAAACAATTCTATTAAGTTTTTTTTTTTTTTTTAAACAAACAATGCGAGCGATGTTATGTTTGATTCATGAATTTGCGCAGAGTCGGAATTGAACGAGGCAAGTTGAAGTCGTTGCTAGTGGACTGTCGTCGACGATGAGAAGTTATGTTTGTTGGGCGGCGAATGGTCGATGCGGGTCGGGTAGAGAAAATGCATTTACCGTGGGTTGGGACCCAAGTGATTTTTCTCTATTTTCATCACTGACACAAAACCAATGAATAGAAAGAGATCCAGGGTCATATTGGCTTCTCCGATTGATGGCTACTGCAATGCAATTATGTGGGGGTTTGTGACCGGTTCATCTATAAATATCCTTCGGGTTTAGACAATCAAATCAAATTAATTAATTTTTTTATGAACTTGAAAAAGTTGTTTCGGGTTAATAGATTAACCCTAAACTTCAGGATCGTGACACACTTGAATGATACCTAACTCTCACCGGATATCAGGTCACCAGCTTAACCGGAAATGCTTATTAAGTGCCTTATACAAATTGCCCAATTCTTGGAATTTCACCGATTTCAACCGATCCAAACCACCACTTCCGGTTTACCCATAACTCTAAAAACTCGTAATCTTCGACAACAAGTCATCTATTTTACCCCTATAAAATTTGGGATTTTAACACTTACCGGAAGTTCATTTCCCAACCCCACAAAATGGCACTTTGGAGCATTTGGTTAAAATAATAAAATAATTGATTAATTCAAATATTCAAAACTCTCCACCGCATTAACCCTTGCACCACTTGGGAAATCCCTTTCATCACTAACCCTTTTATTCCCTTATTCCTCACCTGTCAACTGTATCTAAATTTAATTAATAAATTACATTTTGCATAATAAACACTTTTCCCTATTTTTCCCCCATCTTCGATTCCCCTCTCCTCATCTTCCCCCCTTCGTTTTGAGAGAAAAATGAAAATGTCAATTTTATTTACTTTCACTCGAATAGTTTCGAATTTAATGAAAAATTTGAATAAGAAATTTTTTTGGTTCAAAGGGTTATGGGTCGTTGTGGGTCTGGGAATTGAAGAAGCGCCGTGTTGTTGGATGAATATTCAACGAGACATTGAGTAACACTTTAACCCGAAGCACCGTAATGAAAGAAGACGCGATAGGATTTAAAGTTAGAAATAAATATAAAGAAAGATAATAAATGAAAATGAAGTAGCCAAACACAGTCATGTTAATGAGTGGGAACACGCCATGACAGGCAAAATGGTTCATAACTGCCAAATTGACAACGTTAATAAATAACTACTCAAACCGTCTTCGGTCTGAGGATCCCACGTAAAAGCTTTAATTGAGTTACTTACCAAGAAAGATGCATTAAAACCACATTGAATTGTGCCATGCGAAATTCGATATTTCCACTTAAGACAAATTGCTCGCAAACTTCACTTTGAGGGCCTTCGAGACCGACTTCCGGTTGAAATAGATCCTTCCAATTATAGGGGCACCAACTGCGGTAGGGATACGTAGGATTCTGGAGTTTTGAGGTTTTCATCTAAACCGGAAGTATGATCTAAGACCGCTCCAAATTGGTGGATTACGCATTGCAAATGCCACTTTGAAGGCGCTCGAATGCTACTTCCAGTTGAGATAGGGTCCTGTACTTTTAGGGGCACCAATTACAGTAGGGGTAGGCAAAATCCTGAACTCGCCAGGTTTTTATCTAAACCGGAAGTGTGATTTTAGAGCGCTCCAAATCATTGCTTTGCGTTATGAGCGAGTATTGTAGTGAAGTTTTAATCACACAGTTGTGAGTTCGAGGAATTTCGAGCGGGTAAAAATGTCGTTTGCGGTCGAGTTTTAAACATGGAATTTTAGGGGCTTTAATCAGGTGAATAATAGATAATGTTTCTGCATTTTTAGGTTTTTAATCGAACCGGAAGTGCAATTTCAGACCCACTGAAATTGGCCGAAAAATGTAAAATAAGCATTTGAAGAGATCTCAAATATTCGTTGAAAATCAAGTGAAATTATCAATTCATTCCGCTATTTAAACTTGTTTTATCGGGAAAATTCGAATGCGATGTCGAGATTAAATTCAAATTTCACATTAAAAAACACGAGAAACAGCAAAAGAAGCTTCGGCTCTTCACTTTAAAACCAACGTTTTTCAATTTATTTTTGATTGCTTTTTAACATTTGTCGAGGTGAATAAGTCGATTTGAAAGACATTAATCAAGTTGAATTTCTGAAAAATTTAATGTTTATGAATGATGTCATTGAACAAGCCAATCATTTATTATAAATTTAATACGACGACGAGGATTTACGCGTCAAATTCAATGACAATTATTTCACTCGGGTCACAATTCATCATAAATCGAGTGGAAAACTTGAAAGTCTACTGCTAAAATCACATTTTAAACTTATTAATAATTCACAAAATCAAATTATTGCTTAAAAAAAAACAGAAGTGCCATTTTATTTCATTCAAAATTGCAAAAATGGATTTTCCAAAGCCAATTTGAATGGCACAAAAACGACACTTCCGGTTGGTTTGGAAGCCTGAAAATTTCAGGGCACCTAAAGCAGTTGACTTACTATAAAAATAAAAAATCCGAACATTATCGCATAACCGGAAATGCCAATTTAGCCTCCTCGAAATCGTTGGTTGGAATAAGAATGCGACTTTGGAGGGGTCTGCAATAGCAATTTCGTTTAAATTAAGGCCGTGACATTTTGAGGTCACATACTAAATGGACAACCCTTCAGGTTATCTTAAAAATTCGGCCCTCATCAGTCAACCGGAAGTGCTCTTTGAACTCTCAAACTTTCATTTACAAAAATGCGAAAAATTTGACCATTGAAAACCCCATTTTTAACCCTTTACAAATCCCACTTCCGGTTCAGCCAGACACTTAAAATTTAATCCACGTAAACTACCTGCGTCCTACTACAGGTCCCTAAAACCCCTACCCCTAGGTGTAACGGGAAGTGACATTTTTAGTCCCTTAAAAACGGATGAAAGAACACTGAAAGTGGAATTGGCCGTTAACTTAGTTTGTCATCAACGTTTTGTAATCGAAGGCGTAACGAATGTGTCTTAACAGCGAAAGTGCATTCGGAATCAATTAGGCGCGAGGCGGGCAATTAATTTATCAAGTGACGTTGCAAGCGCGTGTCACCTGGAATTATCGTTCGGTGTCTCGGTGTCGACTGCAGGCTGAATCTTTTGCATTTTAATTGGGGTGTCATTTCGTAATGAGTTTTTCCCAACAATTCCTCGTCTTTCTGTGGCGACATCGACGTTTGGCACCGTTTCTCTTATTAAATTAGCTTTTTATATTTAAAAAAAAAAATTAATTTTAAATAAAATTACTATTTAAAACATTCGAACGATGGATTTTAGGTCCTTCGGTGATTTTATTTTTTAAAATTAATTTTTTTTTTATAATAATTAAAGTCGATGAATTTCGAGGGTTTTTACCTGTTGCTCAAGAGTCGATTGGCGATTTGGAGGAGGTTAAACTCTCACTTCCGGTTGACTTAGAAGTCTAAGACTTTATAGGAACTTAGTATTACTATTGTTGTAAGTGATTATCAAATATGGTGTTTGTGAGTGCACCGGAAGTGCTATTTTAGGCTCCTCCAAATTGCGTTTTGAGTCGCATTTTCGTATTTCTAGCTCGAGTTTGCAATTTCGAGGGGGCGAAAAGGTCACTTCCGGTTGGGCCAGTGGCTTGAAATTTTCGGGGCACTCAACACCAACATTACTAAGAGTGGCTAAGAAATGGGAGGTATTTTTTTAGACGGGAAGTGCCATTTTAGGCTGCTCCAAATTGCGTGTTTGAGCATTAAAAGAGATTTCGAGTGGACTTAAAAGTCATTTCCGGTTGAGTAAATAGCCTGAAATTGTAGGAGCCTTTAGTATCACTCTTATTACAAGTGCCCTTAAAATTTGAAACTTATATCTCAACCGGAAGTGCTATTGTAAACACTCACAAATTGCCTGATTGACACAGTAGAAGTAATGCACTTTTCTATCATCGTAATTTAGATTTTAATTTTCTATTTATTAACAAACTTTGATGCGATTTCTTGATTAAATTGCAGTAATTCAAGAGGATTAGGAAATGTTGGCAAAACAGCATCCGGAATCGAGTAATGCGATGCAACATTGGCAAAATCCAACTTCGTATTAAATAACCAAACGATAGAAATGTCAAAAACAGAAATTCAACCTTGACCGGTCCATCTAAAAAATGCAAAAAAAATATATATATTTCGTCATTCATCTGGAGCCGAGTATGTAGAAAGAGGCGCTCCATTGAGGCGCCGCGCTTTTCATATAAATCGCAATTTGTATATCCTCTATTCAGTTATGCATGGCTACAAGTCAGTCGGGAGTTGGAACCAATGCTTCACTAGTTTTACCGCTGAGGGGGACCTTGGTTCGTTCCATTTCTGCGGCTCTGCCAACGACGACCCGAGCATTTTTGGGTCGATATATTTTCTATGGTAGTGACTGTGTAAGAGATTCATTCTTTCCTTTTTTGCTTTTCCACTCATTCTCTTCTTAGTGTGATTTAATCCCCTTATTTCCTGCGAAAAGCCAACTGTGCCAAATTTGATCAGTTCGCTCTATTAATTTTTAACGTGCCCTTATATGGGCATATATATATAATGGTTAATATTAATAAAGAATTTTTTTTTCTTAATGACTTTTTTTGGCTTTGAAGGGAAAGTTGAATTGAAAGGGGTTGTTGGGGGGGAGGGGGGGGGGTGGAAAAGTAATTATGTTCTTTTTGGCAGCCATTTTTATTTCATTTATTTTTTTTTTTTAATTTAAGGTGGTTTGTATTCTTTCTCAATTTCATTCCTTTGAATTTCCTTTGAGACACACTTTTTTTGAATTTTTATGGAAAAGAAAAAAAATTTTTTTTAAGGGTTTAATTTGATGGGGAAGGGTATATAATAGGGTTTTTAACATGTTGGAGGGAGTTTTGTATGGAGATTAGGTTTAGTTATTTTTTTTTTTTTTTTAGCTAAGATGAAATGAATTTAATGAGGAAATTTTAATAAAATTTTGCTAGGAGTAATTAAAAAGATATTGAAATTTTTTTTCTTTTGATATTTTAGTATTTTTAAGTTTTATGGTAAAATAAAATTCAACTAATTAACCTGAAAATATTCTAATTTTAATTCTACCATTTTGCCAACTCAACTTTTATTCATTGGTTAATTCCAGTGAGAAGTGGCCATTAAACACAAACAAGCTCACTTTCTTACAATTCTTAGATCCCCAACTATTTTTCCACACTTATTAACATGCAAACACACTTTTATCCTTAAAACTGAGCCTTCAAAACAATTCTAAAAACCCTTTTTTTGAATTTCAATTTTCCATTTGTCTGCCCTTAAATTCAATTTTTTCTAGGCTAAACCCCAATTTCACCTGAGAAGAAACAAAATGGTGTATAGCAGTTAACCCCTCTACAAAAATTTCCTCTTTCGAGTCAATTCCCCCACCAAGTTTGGTAAAAGAAATGAAAAAAAGGTTTTATATATATATTTTTACATTTGTTTCTATGGGAAAACTGTTTGAACTAGGACAAAAGAGGGGATAAAGGAAAATATTTATCTCCCCCTCTATTTCTCTCACCCCTCCATTCTTCCAGTGTGTCTGCTTTTTTATTGGCAACTTCCCAGTCATACCCCCACATCCTCCAGGCAATAGAATTCAATCACCTTCATCTTGGACCAAGTCCTAACTCCATTGATCCTGTCTTCCTGATGCTCTGCTGTTTTATAGTTTTCTTTTTTTTCTAAGGTAATGTCTTCTGTCTGCTTTTAGTAGTCGTTGATTTGACTATTGGATTTAGGTGTGGGTGAATTAGAAGTGGTGTGGTCGGCCGGGCTTTGGTTAACGTCTCGAATGTGGTGAGAAGACAAAGGTTTTGTGTGCCTACTATGGCCGTACGCGACTTGTCAACAGATTTAAAAATAATTTCAACAAGTACGATGTCGCTATCGGCAAAATTTTTTGTGAAATAATTCCAATCGGGTTTTGACGGTACCTGGGACGTATCAAAATGTGTGTGTATGATGTCGCTATCGCTATTTTCAAGCCGATAAAATTTTACTACTCTAACTGAATCCGATATGTCGTTTTAAGTGCATTCTGGAATAGACAATTTTAGCCGTTATAAGGTTTTTTATATACTTTTTGGTTATAATCTTTCTATACTTCAACTCCAGAGTTGTAGATTTTGTGGAAAGTGTTGACACAGTAGTTACTTTACAATGATTTCTGTGTCATTCCATTCACCAGCCAACACCTACAAATGTCACTGGCACACACTTTTTCTTCCAGCCATACTTCCTTTCAACCCGGTCAATAACTGGATGACTATTGGGTCGAAGGCCGCATTTCTAGCAGGAAGTTTGACAGAGGTCACACAGTTTGACTCCTCTTATATCAATAGTAGGCTTACATTTTACATTCATCTCAAATTCATTCATCTTTTTATATTTATACAGCAAAAAAAAAACACAAAAATAACATTTTAACTCACCTCAAAATTGGCACAATGCAAAAATATCTTGGCATATATGATTGGCAATAAAAGTAAAAGACTGGCAGTGCAAAGTCAGTTGTACTTCTATTCTCCAGCTGTTATATTACCTTATAAACACAGCACAATTCTTTTAACTGCGCTTGTTCCTAGAAACCCTATGGAAAAGTGCCAAAAAAAAATCTACCGGTGCCTACCTTTTGTCAATCAAATCTATATCACCATAAAAAGTGTGTGCAACAATGAAATTGGAGCGAGGCATTGAATAAAATATAAAATTGAAAAAGAAAAAATTTTATTGGCATTTGGTGATAATTTATAAATGCAAGAATTTGTGGCACTAAACTCATTAACACAGTCGCACTATCGAAACGAATAAATAGGAATCTCAGGTTATTTACGAAAGCATGAAAATCGGTCGTTAAGACGAGATAATTAACGGGAGACATTACTCGGGCACTTACATTGGATTCTGCGCACCGTCTTGGGAGTTTGATATGGCGAAAACTGTTTAGTTTGTCATGCTAATCGTTTTAAACGTGAAAGATAATTTTACTTGAGTATGTGGAGCGTTTTCTACGTTATACAAGTGATGGGAACCGAGACGCGATCCCCCAAGAGTGGTCATCGTATAACAATCGCGGATCCCTCGAGAGCTCAACATCGCAAGGATTTTCAAGTGGAAAATGTTTTGAATTTTTATCTCGGTTTAATGTGATTTCACAGCAACTTTTACTCGTTTATGTCTTAATTTTGGCTTTGTCTCGGCTTGGGATTGGATGGAATTTAAAAAAAAAATTATTTATTGTTTTTGGGATTTTTTGAATTATTTAACTGGTGGTGGAATTTAAAGGATTTTATAGAGGGGAATTAAATTGAGGTGTGAGCGGGTGGAGGTGTTTTGTTTGTTTTCGTGTGTGGAATTTTTATACAAAATTTTTTTTTTTTTAATAAAATTTTGAATTTTTATATTTTATAATAAAATTATGATTATTGAAATTGATGTGTTGGGAAATTTGGAATTTTTGAAAATTAAATTTTGCATTGAAATGAAATAGAATTTGTGAAAATTAAATATTAAAAATTGAATAAAAAGTTATATAAAATTATTAAGTAAATTGTATAGAATTTCTTCACTCGGTTGGCATTTAGTATTAGCTCGCTTTTACACAGGTGATAAAGAGGCAAGAAATTCTCATGTCGTTGCACAGCTCTACTACACACATAAGAAGTTGGATATTCCAAAGTGGTTCGTAATTCACACTTATGACCCCGTCTTCGCCATTCAAGTACTTAGCAATAAAATCTTTTGTAATGTCGCACTAACAAAAGACACATTTTCATTCTTTTTCAGCTGATTAACTCTTTGTTTACCTAAAACTCCTACCAATTTGCATTACTCCATCCCCTTCATTTGCGTGTAAAATTAATTCGAATTTGAATTCAAAGCTTTTAATTGATTTTCACTGTCAAATTGAAAAATATCCAAACTCAAACTAAGTTTTACAACTTAAATAAATTGCTCGAATTATCCAAAAAGCAAATTTGCAACTTTTTTTTTTCTCATTCAGATTTGATAGGCAATAATTCATGGAGAGGAGCTGCGAGAAAAGAGTGAGGGAGGAGGAGAAGAGCTGTTATTGGGAGGAATTTAGGAGTTTAAAGCCAAGTTCTTTAAATATTTTGAATGATTCTCTCCCAGGCAATAAATGTAGGTTTGTCCTCCAGAAAGGAATTTTCAACCGATTTACTTCTTGCTTAAACAGCAATTTGATGAGTTTTCAACTCGAGTCTTTTATATTTAAAATGTGAATTACAACCATTGATATCTCTTGTGGTTGATTTTAAGCTTTTTCAACTGACAAAATTGAGGGAATCCACAAACTCGGTGGCATTTTTTGGATGTTTCGATGAACTTTGATATTTTATATTGAGTCAGTAAAGGAGTTAAATTTATAAGAAAAGTTAATTAATTTTTTATTTTAGGTTTATTTGGATTTGAATCTATACATTAACTAAGCGGACGACGGAACTACGCGGCTGGAAAAATCTATAGAAATTATGTGAAGTTTTTCTGTAGAATTTTTCAAGTTTCTGTAGAACTTCTGCAGTTTTTCTGTAGAAATTCTGCAGTTTTGCTGTAGAAATTCTGCAGTTTTGCTGTAGAAATTCTGCAGTTTTTCTGTAGAAATTCTGCAGTTTTTCTGTAGAAATTCTGCAGTTTTTCTGTAGAAATTCTGCAAGAATTCTACAGAGTTTCTGCATCTTTTTCCACCTGGGTAGGCCTTGTTAAGTGCATTTACATCTACGCTGTTAGGAAATATGGAATGCCTAATTGGGTATGAACGAAACACACTCACCTTCGTAGGTGTCTGTTGGGCTTCATTGGTGTAAATCCATTCGATTGTTTGTAAGAATGTACAACGACGGCTGTTTTTTAGATTAGGAAGATTGGATTTTTATTGATTTTGTTGAATTCAGTAGTAAAGTTAATATAAAATCAATATCACCTCCCCTTTCTCCCGTCATTAAAAATAAATTTGGACTTGAAATAGAATAAAATTTGGCAATGAAGAGCAAAGCCGAATTTAGCGCTCGTTTTTGCTACTCGACTTTTTCCATATTTCTTTGGCCATTGATGCCCTTGGGTCTAAGCGAGGGACTGTAGTCGCACTACAGCAACGAGATGAGAAATCCAATTTCAGAGTGAGGCAAAAGGATTCCACTTTTGGTCAGTCGAGTTTGTTCGATTTACGACTCGCGTTGACCCTTTGCACAAGGAGCCATCTTTAAAGAGATAAGATAGGGGAAGAAGAAGAAGAGGTTTATCTCATACCTTACCTACTCACGTCGCAACTCTTATGCCATTTTTTTTTTGAATCGACAAAATAGAAATGGAGGATTTTTGCTGAAGTTTGCAATATTTATTTCAATGTGAGATTTTTTTCAACTTGGGAATTTTTGGGGGAGGGGGGGAGGGGAAAGTGGAATTTGGTAATTACTTGAAGGAATCTGAATGGAAAAATATTTGGAAAGAATTATAAATTGATGCCAAAATTGCAAATGGTTGCAATGAAAAATGGCAAAAGAGAAAGAAATTGGAAATTGTCAAAAAAAGCTAAAATATTACAGCCATTTTGTATTGCCAAAAATTGGGAAATTGCCAATTTGTATCTGAAAAATCCAAAATATTTTTCCCCGCATTCCATTTGCCACTTCTTCCATGAAAAAATAAAATCCATTTATTCCTTGTTATTTTTTAACAAGTGCTGGTTTTACTATGTTTTCTTGGACCAAAGATCCCCTTTTTCTCGCTTTTCCCCCATCCCTCGTGACAGTTTGAGATTGGAAACGAGGCACAACTGGTGACAGAAATTGCCTCACAATCGATGCCGAGTTGCAGAGCACGAGTGAGATGGATGAGAGGTGCGAAATTTATCCACAATAGTGTGTCACCATCAATGGCACATTAAACTTTTATTAATGACTCTTTCCGCACTTCATTTGTTCTTCTCTTTTTAACACTCATTTCTGATTTTTATTTTTATCTTCAATCAAATTCTTCAATGTCCAACATTGACATAACCATCAATTTCTCAAATTGTTCAAATTAAATAAATTACTCTTAATATTCAATACCCATTAACTGCTCATTAGCCAATAGAAGATCAGCAATTCCTAGGAAATGATAATTTTTTTCAAGATTTTTATCTTTTCCAAGAAGTTTTCTTGATGTTATTGGCTAAATTCCACTGAGGAAAAAATTATTGTTGTGTAATTTGATATTAAAAGGTAAATAAAGGTGTTGTTGACTTCGCAACCAATGCTTAAGTAAAGTTTACCACAAGGAACACCAGAACTTGGGAGTTTATTCCCTATTGGATTAGAGTTTTAAATTTTTAAGGGCATACATGCCCATATATCCAGTTTAAGTGTGTATTTATTGGTTCACCAAGTGTTGAAAGGGCTGGAATGTAGCATTTTCACTGAATAGCAGCAATTTGAACTTTTCTAATTACACTATTATGGGCTCAAGTTCAAATTTCATGTATAAACAAAAAAAACAATGTGTATCTCATAAGCATAAAATTATGAAAAAAGTAAATGCCATTTTGTAACTTTTTTTTCAAGTTTTTCATTTAGGGATTATAAACTCAACATAGTAATTGAACATCACTGTATACTTCAATGTCTTAGTTAAAGGGAATTAAAGTATCAAAAACTTTCTTCAAGTTTTCCATTTATAATTTTTTTTAGTTTTAAGCTCTTGATATTTTTCTTTTCTCTTGGCATTCAAAAGCACATTAACACAAAATTCCACATTTTTTTCCCTTTTTTATCCTTTCTTGTGCTATGTCATAGTTCAGAGCTCATGTAGAAAAAAAAATTAGCAATTCCATTAGGTTAGTTTTCTGAATAATGGGATTGGAATGAAAGAAGAGCTTAAATTCTGGTGTGCCCAACATTTTGAGCATGAAATATGCACAAAGCCACGCACTTTATGCATCAGTTGTACCTTTTGCTTTGCTCGTTTTATTCTGAATCTATGGAAATGTTTCATTTCTCTATAAAAAGACAATGCCATTAAAATATGACCAGTTTCATACGTAATGTTTTATTTCAGAAATGTGATATGAGAATTGCATAGAAATGATATGATTTACAAATTGTACTTGGAAATTTACAAGAAGAAGAAAAGAAATTGTTTAATTATATATATTTTTTTTTTTGCTGATTTCTTATTGAAGCTGACGTTTCCTTTTGTACTGAACACAACTTCTATTGCAACGACTAATTATTAGTTAAATCTGACTTTAAAGTTTGTTTTTAGTTTAGTCTTATCTTTACATCTTAAAATTGTAATTTATGGGCATCAGATTTATTTCTTTGCAAGGTCTTGTTAGGAATTTCCAAATCTCTTGCTGATAACTCGAATAGTTTGCATCTTCTATTAACATTTTAAGCAGTGCAGCTTACTTCTTAATAGGATTTCTCTAAATTTAAATAAAACAAAAAGCAATTATGCAATGGAATAAATAAATATTTATTTAGAATATTTTTATAACATTTTGCTATTTGATGATAGCAAATGTTCCATTCAGACAACATGACATAAATAATATTAAAAGAAATAGACTGCATGTTGCTTACATAATATGAATTTAAGTTCAAAGTAATACAACTATTCAGAATAACACTACATGAGTGGGATTATCGAGTTAAAAGACACAAAGCTTTGCTCAGCTTCAACCATATCGTCCATCTTGGCTATTTTGCTCTTATCTTAACTATACTTGTGGCTGGACTCAATTGGTGTATAGGAAACACCAAACCCCTGATACCCTGGGCTTTTACTCCTAACCACAAACTATCACTTTCGGTGAGTAAAGAGTTGTTGGTGCATGGCACATGCAGCGCTAAGACCGGCGCCTGCTGCCATAACATTTTACTTGGGGGCACCACACTGCTTATTACTTAAAACAGCTTGATTGAATGGTACAATGAAAGTAGCAAATATTGGTACAGCAAATGAAAAATATTTTAGCTTTAGCTAACTATTAATTATTTACTTTTAATTTATTTTTTTTATTTTTTTCCCTTCAGCCAAGTTGCTTGAAAGAAATAACTTAGCATTTTGCATGACAGCTTGAATCAAATTAAGTGTGTGTACTGTATATTCATGAAAAAAGGATCATAATTCAAGCAAGAGTTAATTGAAGTTTTCTTTCCATTTACATTTTTTATTCCCTCAGCAAAGATTAAATTTGTAAGTAGTTGTTTTTTTATCTTAACTTGTATGTTAAAATCAGTCATTTATAAGGGCTTTGAGGAAGAAATTCTATTTTTTTTTTAATCAATCAAAATTTTATCATTCTTTCCACTCTTAATTTATTCATGTTGGGATTTTTTCCCCTTTGGTAAATAGTTATCAATTAATTACATTTTCAGTAGTTAAAGACTTTATTGGTTTTATCTTTAATTTCCTATTGGATGAGGAAGCTCGAGTTTTAATGTGATAAAGGAAATACTTATAGAGAAATTGAAACATAAAATATGCACAAGTTTGTAGGTGAATTAATTTACATTTTTTTTCTATTCGAGTATTTTATTGAATTAGAGTTTTTTGGATGGTTTGAAAGTAGTTGGTTGGTGGTTTTGTTGTGTTGGTCATAATTTCTTTGAGGAAATTGGATTTAGAGGAATTAAGAAAAGATTAAGGTATAAGTGAGTCTTATGACCGCAACGTAGAGCCGAGCAATCTAAAGGAAAACACGTGTTTTGCTGTTCTCAATAGAAGCAATTTAAAGATAACATCACCATTAATCAATATAAATGCATGTCAACTTGTTTTTCATCTAAATTTAATGGACTTGCTAAACTAGCCAAGTGTAAAAAATACCTATAAGCTAATCTACTATCAATGTGGAATGTTAAGTTATGGCACTTAATAAACAATATTTTTTGACATTAATGGAAATTACCATCTGCAACACGTTATATAATTACATCGGAACCTTTTTTACCGTTCTTGTTATACAAATTTGTTACCTCGACATGGAATGTCAATATCACGAATAACTAAGTCAACCAATTCTAACTTTATCATTTAAATCGATGGAGCTGCGGTTAATTACAAAGCATCGAAAGTCTTTAAAACTTGATTTGTTCGCAATGTCTGCAGTCAATTGCTTGTGCACCGAATGATGCACCGTTGGGCCGAAATCATTGGAAACCTCAAGCAGGACTGCCGTTCTTGATAGAATAAGTAAAGACTATTTGCATGGAAAATTTAGGCAATTCGAAAAGTAATGAAATAAAAGGTTTTTTCTTTAAAACCTTAAAAGAATTTTTTTTTTCTCTTATTATTCAGTTTAGGGCAGTCAGCTTTCGCCATATTAAATATGAATGTTGTATGAATTGTTTTATTTCTTTCGGGACCGAATGCCAATATGTGAGTTTTGTTGACATTAGAATGTCTATAGAGAATTTTTGTTTTCTTATTAAATTCTTGTTTACCTTTTGCCATCTCGAGTTAAAATGTTATTGAGACTCGATATATTGGAAAGGGAGGAAAAGATACATTTCCTTGCTTCTATGATACCCAAACAGGGTTATTTAATGTCAGCCTTACTTCTGCTCCAACGGCTAATGTCAGGAGGTGAATTCGGTTCTTAATTTTGCCACTTGGGATTTTTAATGTTCGAGGATAATCATCTAAACATAATACCAGCAGCTTCTAATTCCCTCGCGAACAAAACAAACCTTCGACCTTGCCTGGGCTGAGAGTATGGTAACTATTACGCCACCGGTGCTAGTTGACAGTTTGGAGCTTGATTGCTAATCTTTATCCCCATCCATCTGTTAGACCCTGGAGGAATATGTGTTTGGACAATTGGAAGTGCCTATTTCAGTATTTTATATTAAATTAGTCAATTATTTTCGAGAATTTTTATTTTTAAAATAATAATTTCGTCATTGATTTTATTTTGGGAAAGAAGGCATTTGAGTTGTAAATCCAAAAAAAAAAAAATCTACAAGTTCAATGAGCCAGCAATGTGGAAAATACTTAGTTGAATGGCAAAGCTGCAGCTGTTTATGAAAAACCCTACTTATCTTTAATTCAAGGTGATAGAAATTTATGGAGCATTATTGCATAGAAAAATATGTTTTAAAACAAAATTTTAATATTCACTTAGACAATTTAAAATATGTCTGGTGCCAGACAGAAAAATATGCTGCCAGACAAAATTACAATGACCTCAATAGAAATAGCTGATACAGCAACAAATAGTTTAAAACATTGTATATAAATGACAGCAATTACATATTCATCATTAATAATTTCATCTCATTAATTCTAATTGGCATTTATTTTGCTAAAACTGTTAAATATTAACAATAATTTAACAAACATGACAAAACTTTTAACAAAATTTGTAGCTGTTGAAAACTTAGACAAGTAAACATTGTGAGATCCAAACTCTTTGGGTTCCCCACTGCTTTTTACAAGTGCTTGGCAGCAGTCTAACATAAAACTGGAGACCAAACCGGAGCCATCCTCTCAAAAACCCAGGGAGAGAATGACATAAACACTACACTATGGCTGTGATTGACAGCCTCGCTAGACATCTTCATTATAACTGAAAAAACTTTTTTCAATACACACAACCATGATATTGATGCAATAGCTGGGGTCCTTGCAGCTACCTCAATACTATAATCCACCACTGAGTAAACACCGATTAAATGCCTCAAAAGAAATAGATTATAATGAAAACAATGGGTTTTTCCACAATCCCAAGACATTACACAATTTATCCAGTTCGTTAATTCGTTTTAAAAGATTTTTTTTAATTTTAAATAAAAGCAAATTGCGGTTTGCAATGTTAAAGTAAAAATTACAAACGTCTTTTGAATGTAATCGATTTAGTGTTTGAAGTTTGGTGTGGCGCAGTTTCATTGCAACGGGTTGATTCATTGATTTCTGTTTGGTTGGATCTTTCCATTAGAAGGCGGCTGTGCTGAGTGGTGCCAACATCAAATTAAAGTTAATGCGAATCGTTGAGTCGCTGGTCACTTTCTCTTTTTGGCTAAACTTCTTGCGCTCATGGCTGAATTGCAAGTTAATCCAACGTGAAGAGTTTTGCTCCAGCTGCTTCCAGCCCTCACTTTGCGGCCGTGTCAAGTCGATTGTGTCCCGGGGGCTCCCAATTCAAGTCCGCCCTTTCAGTTACGGCGGCGAAGGGAGAACGAAAGCGAGTATAAAGTGAATTTATTTCGTCGCCTCCCGTGTCTACACCAATTTGAAAAGATGGAAATTTGACATAAAATAAAGAGAAATGGCGAATGCCTTTTTTTTGACAAATCCAACTACAATTGTTTGTTGCGGCGTCTTAAAGGTGATGTATTTTAAATATTTTTTTACATTTATAATATTTATTACGAATTTAGACTTTCACTTTAAAAATGTTATTTCAAATGTTGAATAAAAAATATTTTAAAATCTTTTTTTTTTTTTAAAAAACAGGGTCGAAAGGCTTATGGAAAATATGCATTGCGAAGGTTGCAGTGTGAAAAGCCATTTAAATATGCACACCCAGGATGCAGTCCATTTATTCGGAGGAAAGTGAGAGCGAATTGTGTGAAAAATGCACTGCAAATGGGTATGCGCTTAAGCGGATATCATTTTGTGGAAGGGAAAAAAAAGAGTGGAGCAGAAGTTGTTGTTGTCTGCAGAAATATATGAGTAATCTCGATCTGTGCTGGCAGTGCAATTGCGCGCATTGAATCCGCTGAAAGCCTCCATTATGACCCCTACTCACTCGTGGTATAAACTTAACCTTGCTCAATACCACCCTCAAATTACCTCATTACGATATGTTTAAATATTTAATTGAATTTATTGATCATTGATATCTTTTTAGGTGTAAAATGTCTCAATATATCTTCACACACCCTAAATTCTTTTTTTATTAAATGATATTTTTGCCACAAAGAAATATCTTGCAATAAAAAGATGTGATATCGTTATTAACTACTGTATTGACAGCTATTAAAACCCTAGAAAAATTTTTATACCGATATTAATGTCCCATTTGCTGACTTTAATGTTTTTCCACACCAAATAGAAATTGATTGCCCAATGACTTGTGTGAAAGGAAAAAATTAACAAAAATAGAGTTGACTGTCTTAACAAGGTTTTGGCTAGACTACTTAAGCCTAATTCCTGTCAGTTAAGCTGGACTAATGACCCTCAGTGGTGTGACTTGTGCCAAGTGATGGCTGCTGTTAGATAAGATTTACTTCATTGATTTCTTTTTCTTTAGGACTTAAGGATTTAGGAAAAGGTAAAAAAAGAAATATTGTGGTGAAATGATATGTAATTTATTGTTAATTGGTTTATAAAATCCTTTGAAAAAAGACTTTTTCAATATAACCAGAGGGATATGAAACCACTAGGGTATTTAAGGGCAGTACTTGGATAAATGATAGGTTAACTAAAATTCAGGAGACACCCTCTAACTGCAGGAATAAGTATATAATTTCATGGAGACATACGAACACTCTGTGCGTTGAATTCGCGAAGAGAAATGGTTGGCAGGAAATTGAGGAAAGTTATTGAACTGGAAAGATGGCATTTTGGGATTGGGTTTGGGTGAGTATTACTGTTTTTTTTTTGTTATTATTGGGATTAGAAATGTGCTGATTATTGGATTTTTGTGTCCCAGGGGTTTTTCATATAGTTTTTCACCAAATTTCAACATCTTTAATTTCCAAAAGTGGTTTTTCCAAGTTTTTTTTGGCTTTGAATGATCTAAAGGAATTTTAATTTTAATATGTTTATTTAAGTAATGGATGGTTATATTGAATTGTTATTGGGTTCATGTGGGTAAATTTAAATTTTTTTATTTTCTTACATAAAATATCCATTACTGCTTAAAACCAATTCAAAGTTGACTGTTAATAAAACACATAAAAGAAGTGGAAAAGCTTTTTAAAAAAAATATCCATAAAATATTTATATTTATCAAAAATCTTATTTCTAATCTTATTATTTGATTGGAAATGAGTAAAAGTCTTATTTATATATTTTATCTTCATTTGTTTCTCTCAATGTTTATCTTTTTCTTCATTTGGCATTGAATTGTTGCTTCCAATTTCAAGTTGTTCTGCTTATTGATTCTATCTCCCTATGGTGCCACATTGATAAATTGGTTTTTTTCTCTTTAGTTTTCTATCTTGTAGCCAATGCAAGCAGAGTAGCTGAGTAGCTTTTCTCATACTTCTTATTCATTCCACGTATTTGTATTTGCCCTTTGCTGGCCCCTTCAGCCATTGGCCTAATTGATTCCCATTGGGTATTGAGTAAAGTATAAATTTACACTTTAAAAAGAATTATTACATTTTACTTACTTTTAAGAACATATCGAGTGAAATATTAAAAAACTAATTGAGAGTAACAATGCATAGCTGAGTCTAATGTTATTTGCTGAACAATCATAAATATACACAAGAAATGAGATTGAATTTTTAAGTTTGTGGATTAAAGTGTAATAAGGAAATTGAAGAAAATTAAATATTTACTTATAATTACAATTATACTTGCAGTTTCAACATTTTCATAATTAAATTTCATTATTTACATTCCTTTAAGCAGAAATCTGAAAAAGTGCATTTTTAGGCTATAAGTTTAACAATATCAATTCAATTTAAACAAACCTAAGATCGGGACGGTGTTTTAGTTAAACAATAATGCATTTGTGTGTTTTATACCAATGAGAATTGAGGTTATAAATCGTGTCTTTGGTCTAATCTTTGCACATAAAGCAAGTCTTTGAAGCGATGAGTGAGTTGCAATGGTTAATTAAATGGAAATATTGAAGAAGCAGCCATTGAGGAACAAAGATAACCGTTTTTGGTTGACATATTGCAAACGATTTAAGGCTCGAGCATCGTAACGTTGCTGATACAGCACTCAGACACATTGCAGATGATGGTGTTGTCTCGTTTCCCTATGTTAAGGGAAGGTAAAAAATGACGACGGATGGTCGTTTATGCCTTGTGTACTTTGCTTGTTGTCAGTCGGTGCGGGTGTTTGGTTTGAGCTGTGTTTTATGGCATAAGGAGAGAGAGTGAGAGAGTGGGTCGTTATCACGATGCGAACCCTTGGGTGGAGTCCACAGCAGGAAGTATGTGCTCTTTTCGGCGATGAGTGATGGATCTGGGATTTTGATGCCGTTTGATGCGACACGAGACTCGGCTTTCGACTGATGGCATCCGGGCACGTTGCGCTCTTAATAGTCTTTACCGGGTTGACAAAAGTTTTTATGCGATCTGATGGATTTTAAAGGGAAGAATTTTGGTAAATCATTTTTTTTTTAATATTTTTTTATCCAATTTGTGCTTTGTGGTTGTTTTATTGCTGTTTTTCTTTCTTCTTTAAGTGCCAAAATGGGTATTAATTTTGTTTTTTCATTTGTAATTTTTTTTTTTGGATGTGAAAATACTGGGATTTTGGTTCGCTTTTCTTGAAATACATTGGTGATGCTTAGAATCATCTTGAGAGCACAATGGAATTTAAGAAAAGGGGAAAAAAACATTTTCCAAATCCCTTGAAATCCGATTCGCTACTGAGCCGATCCAACCGAAAAGAAGAAAAAAAACATGGAAGAAAAGTTGTGGATGGGATAAGGAGAATAGATGGTGGACAACTGAAAAGTGTGAAATATGTTTTTATATGACATAGATTAATTACTACATTTGTTATGTTATTTGGGAAAATAAATCTCACAATTCATCCTATGTGGGAACAAATAGTCAGTATCATTTTCACACATCCAGAAGCTTTCAAACACATTTAGTTGTACCAAAATCATTACTTTAATTAATCAAAAACTTCATCTTCAATCTATATAATATTTATTAGATTTTAAAGAAAATAAGCTGTTGTTTCATTAAGAATAAGTTGTTTTAAAAGGTTAATAAATATTTATAAGTGAGGAAAATGCAAATGCATTATTATTTAATTTGATAATAAGAGTTGGTGAGGTATTTACAACAAAGTTTTAACTCAATGATTATGAATATTGTGTGGTAAACAGTAATGAAGATGTCTCGGGAGCTTCGGCGATGAAATTTTCTTCTTCTTTCCAGGAGAATTGAATTGAAGAGGCTTATGTAAACAGGTCTATAATTTTTGTGATAAGAAATTAAGGGGATAAAAGGAATGGGAACAGTAACCTTTAAATTTCTCTTTTCTTTTTCTTTCACACTTAATTTCTCTTGTTTTCACTTCAGCTATGCTCATAGTAATGCAATAAAAGATAATTCACTTTTTCTTGTTTTGAATTTTATTTTTTTTATTATTTATAATAATTTATAAAAATATTTCTCAATTGATTCCATCATAACATGATAAATGGGAAAACTTTTACTTCACCAATAAAAAAAACATTTTACTTGTGCAGTCAATTGTGTAATTCACTTCATACACTATTTAAGACTAGTAGAATGAAGCAAACAATAGGATTTGTTGCTCAAAATAGGTTTCAGCTCTGTTGAACAAATCAATGTGGCAATTAGCCAAAGTATCCACAGAATACTACATCTTAATGTAAACAACAAGAAAGCAAGCAAATCCCATTTTAAACTATCATTGCCAAACATTCATTGCATCAACACTTCAGTGTTAATAGTAACAATTTTTCCTTTTATCAAAATTACTTTGTAATTATATTTACTGGGGTTGATGATGAGAAAAGCTTAAATTTTTCTCATAATTTGACATGTAATACCATCAGATGGGAATTTTAGTTGAATAAATGCTTTTACTGTTTGGATTAGTTGAATATTCTTGACAGTAAATTGAAGATGGTAACATGAAAATTTTAAATTTAGACCTCAACTGAATGTTGCATTTCAGATTGTATTGAATTGGGGTGCAAAGCTTGAAATTAAATCTGTAGAAAGTGCACTTTGAATTGAAAGTTTGAATGGATTTTTTTTTTTTTTTGGGGGGGTTTGGTAGTGATACTTTTTTGAAAAGTTGGGGAGTTTATTTTAGGAAATTGTTATAGAAAAGACATCATTTTTCAATTTAATGATTTTTCTTGCCAATTTGAAAAGTGTTTTTCACATTTAGATTGCTTTTTTTCCAATTTTCAATAAAAGATGTTGAAATATTTTTTAAAAAGTCTCACATTTGATGTTTATTAGCAATTTATTAATTTAAAAAAAAAATCCAGGAAAAGAAAATAATGGGAATTTTGGATGTGGATTTTGATTTAAATTGTCAAAATTAATTATTTTCTTTATGATTTTATATTTTTTTTCTTTTCTGTGTTTTCTTAGAAAAAAATGGTGCAAGAATTGAGTAGTTGGATTTGTGCCAGAAATATTTGATAGCTATCATTTTTTATGGTCACCAATTTAAAGAAATAACTTTTTTTTGCACATAGGCAGCTGCATGAAATGGATTACTCAATTCTTTTCTTTGGTGTGTGATCAGCCCTTAAGAGTGCTTGGATTTTTCTCTTTTTCTTTACTATTTTATTTATTTTTAAAGAGCTTCCTTTTAAGTTTGGAGTAGTGAACTGACTTGAGCTGAAAATGAGGATGAAGTGCTTTCAACTGTTCTACTCTTTGCTTTCCAGTAAATGAAAGTCAAGCACTGGATTCTTTCCAACTCTATGTAAATTGATTTTTTATTCAATATAACCTATTAACAATACAACTCTTTTTATCTTACAAAACCATAAAAAAAGGATTTAAGCTCAAACTTTATGTTGCAACAGATTAGTGCCAAATATTTACTTTGATACCAAATTTGATGTATGCAAATCACACATTGTACAATTACAGTAAATGTTTGTGCCAATTTCCATTTCTTGATAAGTTTGGACTTATCTTTCCATTATCTATTTTATTTCATTTCCTACTGAATGGAAACTCATTTTTCCTTCATCAATGGAGGGTGATGGCATTAAGAAGCATTGTGTATTGTGATAGAGAGTAGGTGTGCTGGAATTAGGATAAGAGAAGGGGGAGAAAGAGTTGTCAGCTGGTGCTAAGAGACGAAGATTGAGTTGGTTTGCTGGACAGGGTTGGGACTCAAGTATTGTGATAGATTCTTTGGGCACTTCTGGCTTCATTCGAGTGAGAAAAGTTTGTTTTAATGACTGGCTAAGTTTGTAAATCAAATATGTTAAATTACATTTCTAATTTGTTTGAATCTATTATGGATTATTAGGTTTTAGACAAATTGTGTTGTGATGTTTAATGGGAATTGAAGATAAATGTTTTTCTGCTTTCTCTTTAATGTGCCATTAAGGACTTTTCGAGATGAATGAGTTTGGTTAAGTGAAGCCTATTGGTAATGCTGGATTGATTGTGATGGATTGACAATTTTCAAAAAGTTTTAACAAAAATTTGATTTTGTATTTTAATTCCCATTTTCATAATTATTTCAAAACTTTATTTTTCATTCAACTAGTAATTAGTAAACCCATTATGTTTTTTTTTCTTTTCTCATTTTGCTTCTTTCTCCTCTTTAATTAACTCTTTTTATGATCTCTTTGTGAAATTATTAAAAAAGTGAGTCAACTTATGACTCAATTCAGTCATGTTGAATTTATGGCTTTTTATGTCTGTCACTTACTTTATTAATCATCTACAACTTCCTGTTTTATCTCCATTTCTTTTTTTTTTATTTTAACATTTTCTTTTGCCTCATTCATTTTTAAGGGCTTTTGCTTAAGGGAAGTGAGGGTCTCTAAAGAACTATCAATCTTTGAAAATATTTTTTTTCACTAAAATTCTTATTTTCAACTCCACAAAGTCATCAGAGAAACTTTTCATTTACCCCGCAGTAATTATTGCCTCGACTATGAAGTTTCATCAATCTTCTAGACATTGTTTGTAATTAGTTATTTTTTAGAATTTACCAGAAGCTGTTGTTGACTGTTTAAAAAATAAAAATCTTAGGGGAGTCATGAGGACTTGGAAAAATTTGTTGAAAAGATGGAGAAGTCATCGACATTTCGCTGCCGCTAATTCCAACTAATGTTGCAAACACTCGTTGTTTTAATATGTGGCCATTAACCGTTTTAATGGAAGCAAAGTTTGGGTTAACTCTTGTACTTTTATTTTATTGTTGATCACATTGTGCCATAATGAGCATCGATTTCTAAACTCTAATGTGAGGGTGGAAAAAAGAAATATTTACTCTCTATTTTGTCACGCTTCGTTCGTGACAAGAGTCATATGAGGGTGCTTGGATCTGCTAATTGGATCAATGGGTTCATGCTTGCGAGATGAAGAATAGGAATTGCAGAATTGGTAAATTTACCTCCTGCAGGCACTAATGTCTGTACTTGGGAAATTTAAATTTTAAATTTAAAAAAATAAAATAAAAACATGAAAAAAAACTATTTATCAATTAACAGAAAATTAAATTTTTATATAAAATTCAACGTATCTTTAACCCTTTAAATACAATGCACGAGAATGCACAACATTTCATTGGTCAGATAAAATTACTTTTTTACTGCTTTTGCGTGATGCAAATACAGAATTTATTGCTGGTTCTTTCCAGTATAAGTGTATTATCTACTTGTCATCTTTGAATCAATATTACCATAATAAATAGATGTGTTTATTGTACCATAAAAAAGTTGTGTCACAATAGACCCGCATCAAGAACAAGTAATTTAACGCAACAAATTAAAAAGTTGTTGCTTTTTTTCTCACCAATTGACAAGCAATACATCAAAAACGAACAATGCATTGATTAACCAATTTTTTTTGAATTTAAAAGAAGGAAAAAAATCCAACAAATTGCCATTTATCATGTGCTGCTTAAAGAATGAGAGCATCCGCAGATGCTTTGATGGAAACGAGTCCATAACACATTGAGAGAGATAATGACAAATGACTGGAGGGTAGGCCATTTGTGATAGAATAGTTGTAGCCTTTATCAAGATTGTGCATTAAATGGGTTAAGGAGAAAAAAAAATGGATGTCTCGAAGGCAGTAGTTAACTCGAATGTACTTTTAATGCTTTATAAACACTTGAACTGAAAAAGTTGGAAACATTTACAAGCTTTGATGATAATTTTAAATTGGCTGCAACAAATTGGCAAAACCACGTGACGTGGGTTCCAAAGAACGTCCATTGCCAAATTATCAGTGATGAAGTTTAATGTTGCCAAAGGCTACTCAAACCATAGAAAAGATTTTGTTAAAATAAAAGTATTGTAGCCCTGATGGCACCTTTGGGATTTATCCAAGCTTCAATTTACACTTTGGTAATTGTTCATTTACACATAATGAGAAATCAGCAGACTGTGGATGCGAGACATAGCCAAGAGTTATATGAGTACTTTATCATCTTGCAAACATTAATGGATTATGTAATTTGCAAGCCCACATATGCTCATAAAAAATTAAAATCATTTTTACACATTCACATGTGGGTATGGTAGTCATAATGGCAAATAAAAATAATTTTATTTGTTAATATAATAATCTTTTCTAGTTTTATGCTTCTTAGTGCACTTTGATCAATGAAATCTGTTGGACTTATGATTAATAGTAATGGGCAGACTAGGGTATTTGTATTGCAAGAGATAAACTTCTTGGATGGTTGCAAGAAGAACTACTGCAAAGACATTTGTCTTACCATTGTGGACTTTATTCTTGTACATATCTCATTCTTATCTGTTGTATTTGTTATTTTTTGGGCTAAAATTTTATCACGGGTGATTTTTGTGTGCATTTTAAGGGCTTTTATGTATATATTCATTGATAAGTTTGCTATGGAGGTACTTGCCAAGGGACACTGTTAGATCAGCATAGAAATGAGGTGCTTAGGCAATTTTTCTTCGGGGATGTCTGTAGGCCTGGCCTTTGCAATCCCTTTTCATAACAAGACATGTTTATCGGGTTACCGGTGCAAAGGTTGATCATACATTACCACTAGATGGTCACTCTAAGAGATTGTGATGCAAGTAGATCCATAGTGAAGTCACTAATAAATTGGTACTAACCAATTAGCTTCGATGGTATTTTAATGGAATTGACATGTTAAGGAGTTCCTGCAATAGAAAAGTAAAAGCCAAGTTTCATCGTGCTTAGTCAACATTGACTTAATTAGATTTTTATGCTTGGCTTCTTTTTCCAGTTGAAGGTTTTCCAGTTTGACATGCTGCTCAAACTTTCTATTAAATGCATCTATTTGAACTTGTGATGTACAAGTGTTTTAATGTTGACAGACACCAACTGAAACATGACATTGTATAGTTAGTAATTCATTTAAGGTTTTTCCACTCAATTTTCACTCACAAAATTTTTACTCATTTGATTTATGGTAAATTGGAAAGTTTTGCCGAGTGGATTTGTGGCAAATGAGAATTGTTTGTGTGGTTGTGTCTCTGGGGAAATATCACGAAATGGTTGTTCCATTTTGGATCTGTTTGCTTGTGGTTTCATTTTTCAAAGGGAAATCAACAATTGCATTCACTACTTACCAATTTGTTGATATCAAACATGACTTTTCCCTTTAAGGATGATCTTTACAATATCATGTATGAATTTTGATGTGCATTTACAACACTGGCAATGGTTTTGTCTTTCAATCTGTTACATATTTTTTGAAAGGGAATGAACTGTAAAAATGTAAATACATACAATTGATCCTTTTGTTTTCATGTCTCTTGTGACTGAATCTGTGAGCTGCAACTGATATTTTCAACAGTTGGCAATGTTCCATCATATGTGAGAGATTTGTTTTCAAAATAATACAATTTTTATAGAATAAAACAAATACAATGGTTAATGCAGATATACATTTTAAGGTTCATCAAACTATAGAATTTCTAATTTTATTTACTCAATTCATTTGAAATACAAGATGAACAAATTGTGTGTGCCAAAGGTCTCTTGTAGATGAAAAAGAATGGAGAATAACGAGTATTATAAGTAGTAGTAGTAATATTGGGTTTTAGGTCACCAGAAGGGAATTGACGGAATTAAATTGTATTGTTGAAAACACAGAAGACATTGTAAATTGAGTGTCGAAGTGCAAGAAATGTTTGGTCGGTTGATTTCTAAATAACTTAATCAAACTGACACTTTTTCCTTCCTCTTAAGACACGTGCCAAATCTTAAACGATCACTTCAATCTGGTTGGTCTTCGTGGCCAATCTGGTTGTAATGCGTGCAGCCAACCGTCCCACTACCATAAGGACCTTCTGCTGTCTCCACCATCAAACTGATTGGTTTTTCTACTGCTTCATATTATCATTGATTGCTTCCTTTACCTCTTAATAAGTCATGCGTTGAACTTATAAAAGCTCTTTTCAATCATTTTCAATGTGCACTCAACCATTGCTTGAAATTGCCTGTGAATTGACAATTACCAAAATCCACTTTTACCTATTTTCTAATCATTTTAACCCTTCATTTACATGTAATAAGCTATTTTTAGGTATACCTGCATTTGTCTTATTGTCATTGCTGGTGGTAAATCTCCGATGTTTTGACCCTCACCAAATTAACTGTGAGTGGTTGAGCTCTCACTGGAGGGAGTGGTGTTAGTGGTAGAAATGAGCATTTTTCATCCCTTTTCAATAGACATTTACTCTATTGGCTTATCCTGACCTAAACACAATAGAAATTACATTGTTTTTAATAAACACATTCCCATTTTTTCTTATACTCATCTTTAACACACTGAGGATTGCCACCCAAAAACCTTTTTACTCTGAAATATGATACTGAGAGAAATAAAAATCCTGCAATTTCCCAATTCCTGAATATTTGATGCGTCTGAAATCGAAATGTGTGTTATTTAAGAAAGATTTCAAGATGACTTGATGAAATAATATATTAATGGATAACTAAAGTGACATAGCATTAGTTGATTGATAAAAGAAAATGTAGACTTTAGCTTATATTAGTAGGGATTTATGCCATTGGACTAAAGAGCACATTGATGCTATTGATCGAAACAATTGTATCGCTCAAGTGTTTTGCTGGAAATCAATCATAATTTAGGTGTGAGAAATATTGATCTGTCGCTCTAAGGAGTTTATTCAGTTAGACACTCCATTGGCAGATGCAGTGGCCATCACTTACTTCTGCCAGGCCTTGTGTCGACAAATGCTCTTAGTCTTTCCAGTACACATCTCGCCATCTTTCGCCTTTCCTATCACACACTCCAATCCTTTTTCACTCTCCCTACGAGCCCCGGCTAATTAATTTGGATTAGATATGGTCTCCCTCAACCAACTCAAATCACACCTTTTGGGCTGCGAATATACTTTTACAAGCCAATTGAACCTTTAAAGAGCTGAGAAAATATATTTTTATACTCGACAGTTAAGCCAATTAATGGTAAACAAGAGCTTTTGGATGACGTCCACTAAATGTTTTTTTCTTTCTTCCATTTTGATAGAAAGATGGTTTGTGTGTGCAATAAGTCATCAATTGGATTTACCACTGGAGCTTATTATAATACTGTGTAATAAATTTAAGGATTAATTTTTTTTTCTTCTTATGTGTTTGGTTTTAAAGTGAAATGTGGGCAATGGGCTTTTTATGGTGTTAGGAAATAGGAAATTGAATTAAAGGACAGTTACACAGATGAATGGGATAAAGTTGTGGTTATTGAGGATCAAATTGGATGATATTAAAAAAGTGGGGAATTTTATTATTATCTCAAACTGGAAAAATACAATAATTCAATTAATTTTACTAAAGGAAAGATTGGTTTGTAATAGATAATTTACATGTAAAATGCTCTTGTTTTCAAGGTGCTAATGGTTTTTAATATCCTCTAAACTAATAAAAAGCTGAATACTCATGTATTTTAAAATTTAAATTTGGTGGTTACTTTAGTAAAATGCTTTTTACTTATACAATCTCATATGATTATTGTAATATATAAATTGTCATTTCAAATGTTCCTTTGGGCTTTAGACAGACCCTTACCAATGGAGCCTGAAATTGAAAATTAGACATCTGTTCCATTACCCTCTGGGTCTGGAAGATCAAAACTAAAAAAATTGAAAATCAACCAGTTTTTATTGTATTAAATATTGTTAAATTAAAAATTTATCCTGCAATTTTCTTAAAACTTTAATAATTGTTTATTGTCTTTGTTTGAACTTTAAGGTTTGCAATAAAAATATAAAATAATGGAATTTATGATTAATGTTTTGTAAAATATGAAGGAAAATCAATTTCATTGGCATATAAATTGAATAGGAGGATGGAGAACTAGAATTACCATTATATAACTGTTTTCTTTTCTATTAACATTTGATTTGAAATTGGATAAATTGTGGTAAAAATATTTTCTTAAGTTTTTTTTATATATTTCTTTGCTATTTAATTGTGAAATGGATGGATTGTTTGCCAGTATTGATTTATTGATTGCAACTTTTTGTTCTTGATGGTTGACAAATAACAGCTGACATTCCATTGGTCAAATCTTGTTGCAAGTAAATTCAGTTTCAATAGCTAAAAGTAGTAAGAGGTTGCAGAGGCCACCCTAGAGGGCAACTGGATTATTGCTCACTGGATTCTGATTGGATGATGATGATGATGCAGTGTGAGGTTAGGCCCACTCATTCAGTTGCTGTTTTTTTTTGTTTTTTAAGAGATTAGTTGACAGTGCCCAGGGAATTGTTTATGATGAGAATAAACCATTGAACTTTGAAGGGATTGTCTACTTTCAGTTTCATATTAAAGATGTTGAAGACTTTTTTATTTTAAATGTAATTTCATTAACAGAGACACAGTTTTCCACTTTAAATGCTATTTTTGCATTTGATGCTGTTTGTTCTTAATGTCTGAGATTTATTTTGTCATGTGGTTTTTTTTTTTATTTAATTAGTTTTAATATTTCAGTTTAAGATGAATTGGATTAATATTACTAAATTATAACTGTAGGCAACATGGACAAGTAAAATAATTGAATAATTTAATTATTTTAAACCAGTTTTAGTCAAGTTAGAAAATTAAAATTATTTATTTATAACTGAAGTCAGATTAGTATTGAATGAATATTAATACTTTATTCTATTATTTTCTTGTAATATTATTTTTTTTTTCAGTCATAATTAAATTATAACTAATCTTTTTACCTTCTTTGTGCAAGGCATTGAACTTTATTGATGGTTTGGTTGCTGAACCAGATGATATTCATTATTCAATGTTGGGAAATCTTAAGTTTAAGAAGAAGTGCTTGAGTTATCACTTTTTCAATTGAATTGCTATAGATTGCTCCAATTAAGATTAAAAATGAATGTAAAGACATAAAAAAATGTCTTTAGATTTACTTTCTTCAAACTAAATCTTTAGTAATATTAAATCAAAAGAAATATATTAAAATGAAAATATTGAATTCTTTATATAAACAAATAAATATAAAAATCACATTTTTTTATCTTTTGAAGTATATTAATGACTAAACCAAACATTAAATGTAAACAAATGTCAACTATGATTTTCCTCATACAAAACCAAGCACTGGAAAATGAAATTCTAATTTGATTATACATTCCAACTGTGATTGAAAAACATGAAATTTTTAAAATTTATTATAAAAATATTTTTTTTTTAAATAATATTAAATTTTTGTATTAATTTTGTTTTCAAAACATCAAAATAAATTTCCTCTTTCTTCCCTACAATTTAATCAACTGCGAACAAACCCAGCAGGTCATTCGAAAGTCCTGAAAATCTCCCGTGGTTTCTCCCTTCCAATCTTGATCTAAAAAATACAGATTACTAACCATTTTCATCTGTACACCATCTTGATAATGGCCCCTTGCTGATTGGTTTATTGAGGTATGACGTCATCTAAACATGGCGCTTAAATTGAAATCCTCGATCTAAGTAAATTATAGTGATTTATTACCATCCAATTAAATGATAACGTGTGAAATATCAACTCGAACAATTTATAATCGAATTATATTTCAAACTTAGTAAATTAATAGAACATTTTGTCTTTTTTGTATAAAATATTTGAATTTATTTTACTTTTGACAAACAAAAATTTCTTACCTGAAAGCAAAAATAGAAAATTTTAATGGTATCTCGTGTTGATGCAGTTGCCAGGCCAACAGTTTGTTAAGGCTTTTGCTCGGTGTTTGGTTTAATGAGCGAAGTCAGCAAAAGTTGGCTTGCACTCGCCTATCCTTCACTAAATCTTAGCAGAGTTGGCTAAGTGGATTTGATACGCAACACACTCGCTTCTCGCGTTGCCATGACGATACAAGATGGAAGTCAGTCGACGCCTTTCTTTTCTTTATCATCTTTGCAAGTGCAGCTCTGATAAACAAATCGGTTTTTTTTCTCGCTCTCAGTTTGCTGCTCATTAGTGTGTACAAAGTTGGTTTCTTGTTCGCTGTTGACAAGTTGAAGAAATTGAATTTTTCTATTTTCTTTTTTTATTATTATTTTTTTTTTAAAACTTAAACTTGTTAAGTATCAAAAGATAATAAAATTAGTTTAAATTTTTTATTTACCATTTTTTCAATGACAACTAACACCCCTGTAAAAGTCACGCAACCCTTAACAACGTAATTCCCATAGGTTCGGTTGCGTGAATTATTTTTCCGAGTATTTTAAAAAACAAAATGATTTTTAAGTTTTACTCAATAATTTCAAAGGGAGGAAAAACTAGTGCTGACAATAGAAAGAAACGGAAAACGAGCGAAAAAGCGTTTTTTTTATCCCACCAAAAGAATAAAAAGGGATTCGTTGGACGTGTGAGACACAATAGAATTATTGACAGGCGGCCAAGAAACGACGACGAAACCCGAATCAAAATGGTGAGATAAAAAAAAAAATTTAAAAAATCCATAATGGAACCTCATAACCAATTAAAAGAAGGCATCGATTGAACGCAAGCATCAAAAGGAATTGTGAGATTCTCCTTCAACCATAAAAATTTCTTTTGTGCCAATTCAACCAAAAAAATCATGCAACCCATAAGCACGTAATTTCCATAAGACGGGTTGCGTGACTTATTTCAACCGTTCGTAAAATTAATATTTCTAAGGTGTGTAAAGGGTTTGAAGTTTTGCGTATCATTAGTACCGTAATTACCATCCAGGGAGTCGTGTTACCGCATTATCAAAAATTTCACCACATTGCACAACTCGGGTGCCACGGGATCTCTCGAGAGAGACGTTAAACGCTTGTAAACTGGTTCCGCTTTCAGATACGCGCGCTCTGCGCGTATTTATTGATCAGAAGTGCATTTTTAAACCTAAAACTTGTGCCTCAATTAATTGGCTACAACACTCACTTCCTTTATACGAGTAATTAAAAAAAATTTTATTTTTAGACCTAAAAATGGCTAATAAAGCAACTAAGGCTGACCCAGACTTAACCAAATTCAACGACTATAAAATATGTATTAATGTCAATTAATAATAGATATATTTGAATTTATTATTTAAAAAAAAATTCAAATATTGACATCGCATGACATACATCGGTTAACATTTCCATTTTGCAATGGGTTCGGTATATATAGAGTTTTATGATGTGTCTGTCGTTATGTAGACTGTCACGCTATCAACCTATAATTTTTTCCACTCCAATTTTAATGAATTTAATAAATGGGTGTGTGAATTGACCCCGGAATGGTTGCCCAAATGCTTTATTCGAAGCATTTGTTGTTTCTTATTCTTTACCGTTGCGTATCGACTTTTACTTTACTTTTACTACTCGCTTTATGTCACGCACCTTTGGCAACAACGTTTTCAACGAGAATTACGTATCGGTTTAAGTATGACCGTTAAGAAATGAGGAAAACTATTTCGTGGAAATAATAAATATTTTTATTGTTTATTAAATTTAATGATCAACTCCACGAGGATTAGCATTTGGTGTTTGTAATGAAAATGTTTTGTCGTTTAAAACGAGTTTATTTTGCTTTTATTATTTCACTTTTATTTACAATTTTATAAATGAGGTGTTGATTCTGACACTAGATGTCGGGTTAAAGGACATTTTATCACCAGATGGACATTTTTGAATTACTCACTTAATTTAATTATTTTCACTTATTTTAAATTATTACTTTTTAATGAATGCATTTTACATGATATTAGACTGGAGTATAAAAATGTTGACAAAATTAAATCGGCCAACTTTTCTTATTCCATTGCTGAAGAGGAGAAACTGTATAATGTTTTTTTTACTATTTTTGGTGGCCATCTAGTGTAGATAATATTAACTGTATGGTTTGCCATCTAACGTTTGCTGTTGGTGCACAAAAGGAGTTGCCCATTCATTTTATCCTTTACTCCCCAACTCACTATTTTTATTATAGCAATATCTGTGCAATAAAAGCAAAGCAATGGCTAACTTGGCTCCACCTTCAGCATTTCTTCAATTTATTTATTTACTCTGTCAATAACTATTTGCGATTTTATCTAATCAAATAATTTAAAATATGAAAAATTAGATTTTGCCACTAGATGTCACTGCTTGATAATTTTACTAGGATGAAATTTATTGTTGTTTACAATTGTTATTAATTTATGAACTCAAGACTGTGTTTCTTAATTATGATATAATTCAACATGGCAACCATTAGTTTCTAATTCCACCACTGGGAAAATCAATTTAATTAACAAGTTTCAACACCTTCTACCGTAATTAATTTTACATGTATCATTAACATGCAATCCCATCTTTATTTCACGTGACCAGCAAACATGCAAACTTTGTATATCAACTTGAAATCATTTCATCAGTCAAGTATTTCCACTATTGTTTTTACATTTCTTTTTCCTTTTGCCCATCAGTTGACAAGAAGTGTGAAATCTCGGTCGGGCTTTGACACACACTTGAATTTTTTTTCTCAACTTCTTTTTTAATACTTCTACTTTGCAGCGCTCGTGCTATTTATTGGCTAAGGTTGCCACATCTTCGTAGCGCAACACATGAATAATTCATGTGGATTTTCCTTCTCTTATCTCGAGATGCTCAACAGCTCGCAGGGGAGCGCCACCGTCGTCTGCTCTCGAAAATGCTCGTCATTAGTCGACACAAGTTTTCGAGTTCATCAACGTGGAAAAAATACACCAAATACACGGTAATAAACAATACAAAGCCACAATTGGCACAACCAAAATGGAAAAAACAAACCAAAATTTCAAAATACCTCAAAGGGTCGAATAAAGAATTAAAATTTGGATGCTGTTTTTGATGTATTTGCCACAGTTTCTTTTATTGAATCGTAGTTGACGGTTATGGGGAGTTTTATTCGTGCGACAAATTTGTCGAACGGGGTCGGATAAGATTGATGGCCGTTGTGAGCACATTATGTGCAGCTAAATCAAAGTTTTTTTTTAAAAAAAAAAACATTTTTTAACGTGTTTTTCCATGTCATTTTCAATTCAGGTCCTCTAGTGTCAGTTGGTGATCAATGGCGCGCATGAGGTTTGGCTTTGGTTCCGGTTTCTTACGCTAGGATGCCTTCTTTTTATCCAATTCAACGACAGTGTCAGAAATGTGCCGTTGAATCCATTTTTTGCTTGTCTTAATTTTTTTTTATTTTACTGAAAAGTTATGGGAAATTAACTGCTTTTAATAGATAAATTTTACATTTGTCAGCAGATTTTTTTTTGATGGATTCAGAGAGAATTGGTGATTTATGGGAGTTGAAAATCTAGCAATGTGAATTTCAATTATGTTTTGTTTATTTGATAAACCATTTTGTCTAGTTTTGTGTTTACATTAAATATTTCTGTTGTTATTAGTTATTGAATTTGTTGCTATTGAAAATAAGGAAATTTTGCAGCTGAAGTAACAAATGAATTGAAACTAAATTTTCCTTTTTTTTGTTATTACTTTTTAACTTATTTTTTTCTTTTACAATTTAACAGAAGGATTAAGTTATCACTCCAAAGGATTAAATTGAATGCAAACTGGCATTAGAGTTTAGAAGTGGGGGGATTTAGGAGTTGAGATGAGAAAAAAAAAATGGAAAAAGATGATGAAAAATTTTTTCCTTCCATTTTTATTGTTAATTATTCAAAGCTGTTGTGAGGTTTTATGAAAATTTTAGGTTTAAGGTAAAGTGCTTAACAGGGATAATAATAAAATAGAGAATGGGGATTATCATAAACTCAAATAACTTGTAAATTTGTTTAAAGCCAAAACTAAACTACTTATCATGTAACTCGATGCTTCGGTCACAAATCATTCACCACATAAATCCTTACCTTCCCATGACAGAAAGAGAACAGAAAGAAAAAAAATGATAACCATAATAAGGACTACACAAGGCATGAAATATTTTCTATTTTATTACCAGATGGCAGAAATAATCCATCACAGTAACTGATCAAGAATGGAAAGAAAAATGTTAGGCTTAATGTCACTAGTGGTCTAACTCCCTAAATGAATTATTCCAATAAGAAACAATGTAACTGTTATAATGTGCATATCACATTGTGATTGCAGCAATGTGAGTATTACAATGTGACTGTTATAATGTAGAAATTTTAAACAAGTATATGTCTAACAAGAAGAGATTATCGGCAATACCGATTCGTGGATGGATATATTTTCTTGTTCGATAAAATACCGTAAAAACTAGTTAAAGTCGTTTTTATTTCTGCTATTCTCGCTAACCATTGATGCTAGGATACGAATCTTTCTCAGAAATTTTGCCACTCTTGGGAATCTTTAACGTGCAAGGATAATGATCCAAACACCATACTAACTGCTTTAATTCCCTTCCGAAGGAATGCCATTTTCATTTGTTCCTTGCCCGAGAAGTAACCTCTGTAAGAATCGCCTAATACGAATAACTTTTAACAAAGCAAATGAATATACAACTTGAGTAACAAAGAAACAGTTTATAAAGAGCATTCGGCTTGATAAAATGTGCTTTAATGTATTGTCAAAATGACCGAGAAACACCAGGGGAAGCCGCAAGAAGGCTAGGGCTTGGAATTTTCTTCGTTTTGTTGGCTTTTATAGATCGTGATAGAAGAGATGTTGCTAAGATAAGGGTATTTATATACAGGAAGTGGTCTCTTGGATGGTTTTGTGAAAAGAGATTAGGTTATCACGACGCGGCGACTTTGTTTCGTCTTGACAGTTCCGAGTAAGAAAAAAGACGAAAACAAAAGAAAGGAAAGAAGAGAGGAAGTTTGGATTTTGGCTCTCGAATTCAAACTCGTTATTGTACGCATTTCAATCAAAGACAAAAGGCAAAGTCAGTCGACTGGTTCCGTTTCTTGCTGCTCTTAAGGTGGTTTTTGAAAACGCGAAAAATCTTGGGATTAGTCTGTCACTCAGAAGCAGCCGAACCACCAACTTGACAGGCACAAAGTAATTAAAATGTTGGCCTTGCTTTTATTTGCTGATCAAGTTGCTTCTCTTTCATTTTTCTTCGTGCACGATGAGTGAGGATTTTGTTTCCAACAATTTTTATTACCAAATTGCAATTTTTATCTTCAGCCTCAGACAAATTATGGAAATTACATTTTTGCCTTGTTTTCGGTGTCGATTACACGAATGTCATGAATTTGGAGACTGGTTGAGGCAGGTTGAGTTATGGATGTTATTTATAGCCAAAAGCCATTTCTTGACATTTGAGTATTAATTATTCTTTTGTTGTATCACAATCTATATTTTACCTTTGGGTATTGTCACTTTAGAATGGAATCATGTACAAATTGCTCGATTGTTAACTCATTCTTTATAAAGTAATTGATTTCTTATAATATTTATCTTTTTACAGAAGCATGCAAATTTCCAGAACAGTGGACTGGTTCGTGGTTCCAAAGTGGGGAACAGATTATTCAAATCACACCTTACAACATTTCACTTAAAGGCAGATGCTTACAAGTGGATGGAGACAAGTTTTTAACAGAAAGCAGAGAAAGGTGAGATTTATATGATTTTTTATACAAGATTTCAATGATGTCAACACATTTTTAGCTTTTAGACTTGTATCATTAAGTAGCATTAAAATGTATTTTTCTAGTTTTCATACAGTTCTCTCTGTTTCTGGGATTTTTATTAGTAATAATGGCACAGGCAAGGAAAGTGGCAGTTCTAGTTGCCAATTTGATGTGATGATGATTTCATTTGAAAGTAAACAGACCTGCAGCCTTATCCCAAGCTTAAAGTGTCAAGTACCTGAAGCTGGGATCAATTTTTCTTAAAGATCTTAAAACTGTATGCAACAAACTTTTGTTTCAACACATTTATATTTTATGAAAATACAATTTATTTCTTAGTTTAGTTTGACAATCTTTACCAGCAACTCTTCTATTTTTCTTACTCCAGACAACACAGATGATATCTTTAATAACATTTAATTCAACCAAAGTGAATTACAGTAGATTGATTACAGATTGGCATATGATGCCAAGATAATTCTGGATTTAATTATGCCATATGAATATTTAATCTATTTTTCTAAAAGTTAATCTGAGGTCTTCGTACGGCACTTGTTAGAGACTAATTATTCTGAATAATAGTAGATAACTAGTGATTTTCGATCAATGGGCATATAAATATATTTTCCTATTCAATCTGTTTATCATTAGTCAGCATTCCCCAGCTACCACTGCAGAAATGTGTTTGTCAGATGAAAAATTTGAGCGTCAAGTAATTAACATTTTTAGTTGTTGCTTGGTTTTAACCAGCGGTTGAGCAACATCGCAGAAAAGCTTGGCAATTTCACTGAGTGGCATAAAACTTTCCAGCAGTAAACAATAAGAAAGTTTTAGTGCAGAAGGGAGTAATTCCAGCGAATGGACTTTTTTTTTAACCAAACCAAGACTGAATCTATCCCTACCTAAGATTAAAAAGAAAAAGCAAATGCAACCATGGGATTATTTCTACCTTTTGTTTACCTAGATTATACAGAGCATAAGCTCATTGAATATTCACAATTGTAACATGGGGATTTGCTGCTTCACTGAAAAGTTAAAAGTGAAACTTATAAATATTTAATCATTCAAACTCGCAATTGTATTGGCATTGTATTAGTAGGCAGTACTTTGCATCAAATAATTGGCAATGGTTGCCTAATCCTCGGTCAATTAATTTCTGTTTCAGTCATCGTTGCCTGCATAGAATAAAAGGGAAATGAAATGAAATATTCTCCATTGCTTTGTCATCCCCTGGGAAATAAATGTCGTCGAGCAATCTGAACGAGTGTACGAGGACCATTTACCAATTGCAGCTGCAGATAATACAAATAGCAATTTAACGTGGTATTTATTTTTCATGAGATGGAAATCGGTGAATTGCAAATTTGCTTTCAAATCTTTAAGCACATTTTTTTTCTATCTACTAAAACGACTAAAAGTCAAAAGACAAATTTTATTTTATCATTAATACAAGTACTTAAATTCATGAAAATTTTATTAATTGCTAACTACAAAATGTCTTTAAATGCAAGGCTTAGGAATTACTCAAATACATTTTTTATCCATAAAAGTCATGCGCTATCGATTTCTTTAAACTTATCGAATTTGTCGATCTTTTAAGACTGGAAATTGATCTTTCAAAATGATGGCAGATTCATTTTCCACATCGGTTGTTCATTATTTTCTAAGAGTTGCATCATGCATTAATTTTAAATTACTTTAAATTACATTGATTGATTTTTTTTAAATTCTATTTTAACAATGATTTAGTGTTAACTATGTATCTAACTGAGTTTCAGAGAGATTAGATTTGACAAAATCTTAATTTATATAAGAAAATGCAAAATTAATGCAAATTAAAATCATTTAGTAAATAATTAATTAATTATTTAATGAGCATCATTTTCAATTTTACTGATGAGTTTATGACACCATATAATCAATAGCCAGTAAACAGTAACATTTAGAAAAGATGCATTTATTCAAGAATGGCATTGTTAATGCCTTTTTCCTTAAAAGAGGTAATAAATTTTTAAAAAATCTTTAATTTTTTAGAATTATGAATTTCTTTTAATTTGCAAAACTTCTTTTTACCATTTTAAGTAAAAATTGTAGGTGTCATATTTCACTTTGGTGTAATACCAGCTTTGGGATTCATTTGCATCCACTTTGCTTCCCAAGTGAGAAGAAATTTATCACTTTGCCTAAAAATTTAACAGTTGTGATAATAAGCTCATTGGGGCTTAGAAATGCTGAGTGCACTTTTGGAGAAGAAGAAAATTTATTTTTCTAGTTGGAATTAAGCAATCTGTGTAAAAGAGAAAACACTGTTCATTGATTGAGATTTTGTGGGATTTGTCAAGTGGAGCAAGACTTAAAATGTAGCTTGCAGGGGCTTTAAGATGAAGTTGTCTGTCTCTTTCCCTTAGCTTCAATTTTTTTTAAAACTTGCCTTTGGCTGATAGAGTTAAGTATTTGCACATGAAATTGGTCTGGACTAACTCTGATTAATTGTGCACTCTCAGTTTTAATGGATTCTTTTGTTTGGTTTTTATCTTTGTTCAAATTACTTCTTGTTTTATGCGCTCGAGAACAAACTTTGTCGACGTATTTAATGCTTGAAAAGTCGAATAAAATTCTATCTAGTTAATTTTATTTACATTTCATTATTAATGCAATTGAATTAATAATAATAATTTAAGATTTACTCTTGTAATGGATGGAATAATTTATGGTATTTTCACTACTTTTTTCTCACGATACAAAACAACGTAAATGTTGTAAATTTTTTTTATTTCATTTGTTTTGTAGAGAATCAAGTGTAAAGATGAGTGTGTTGTCTCATGGTTGAACATGAATTTGTTCATGTATGCATTTCATGTTGAGTTCACATAAATAAAAAGATGCGTGTGAAACTAATAAATTAAATTGGTCCGAGTTAGCCACAGATAAAGGCCATTAATTTCATTCCAACTTGCTTAGAAAAGTTGTATTTTATTTTTATTATTTAGTTACAAATCATTTTCTTGATCTTTATTCTAATTTTTTAAATATTTCTTTTCTCTTTCAGCCATGAAAGATGTTATCGCTGTGTCGTTATTCTTCAAAAACACATCAATGTTCTGCAATACAAGGAAAGTAAGTAGAAAAAACACTTTTCAAACCCATTTCACAAGTATAATTGAGTTTGCACTACTTGTCACTTATCTTATAAACTTCCAAAACTTTGGGACACAATTATCTGACGAATGAAAAGAGAAAATGTCATTTTAATGCAATTCAAACAAGAGAAAGTTGTTGAATATTTATTTAATACTTTTTAAAAAAAATAGCTATATTAAGTGCTTAGTTTAATTTAGTAGTTAAAAGTGAAGCAGGTGTATCAGTGAAATGGAAAAAGTAATTTGCCTTTGTCTATTTGCATTCCTAATGAAATTTAACATGTTAATTTTAAGAGGAAATTAGAATTATTGAATAGACGAAAGGGAATAGAGAAAAGTGCTTCTAAAGGTGTCATTTCATTTACTTCATGCTTTTTAAGAACTACTTTGGGATATGGTATTATCTGATAAAATTTCGACTTAAAAAGCCTTTCAACTTTAATTTCTTCGATTTCATTATTCCCTGCAATTAACATGAGATTTTACTGGCTGGAGATTTAATCCAAAGATGTAATGTCTTCAAAACACTTTTCCAATTATATTAATGCACATTAAGACAGAATATATAATTGCTAAGAGGATGAACACTGAATTATAGAAAAGAAAAACCACATTTGGAAAACAATATGATGATAGTCTCAAGTGGAAAAACCATTTACAAAACCATTGATTAACCTAAATAAATAATACAAAAAATTTCAAAATGATCTCCCAATGACTTGAAAATGATCGAGTGATCTGCATATGATCTGAGAATGATTTCAAAATGATTTTTTTTATAAGGAGAGTGCGTCACTTTGTTGGTATTTTTGCAACATCGCGGACATCGTTGAAAATGCATAAGCAAAACTTCGATAAACTATGGTAAGATCGCGAACGATATCGAAGAAAGTACTTTGACGACGTTCTTTTGCTTGCACGGGCCCAAATGATTACTGGCTGTGTTCGTAGTCTGGTTTTATGGGTATTTTTACTACCACCGGTTTTTATTTTTTCCACCGGACGGAAAAGTTTTAGAGCTTCGCGCTCCGACGGTGCATCGCTCGCAATTTTCTTAATTTTGCTTTTCCTTTTTTGGTAAAAGAGACGAGTTAATTTTGACAACCACCCTGTTGATTGCTGGAGTGTCTTTTGCCACTAGGCGGTGCGTGATTCGTTTTAATGGTGTCTCGTCTTGGGATTTAAGAATAAAGTGCACGTGGCATTAAAGACAGAAGCTAATATTTGCATTTCCTGTAATTTACTCTAACATTTCGGAAATTAAAGCAATTATCTATTAATTAATTACTTGGATTACCATAGGGTCTCGTTTCTTAAGCAAAATTTTGCTTTACATTCGCGAGATGATGATCCGAAGGAAGCTAAAAAGTAATAAAAACTTTTAAATTACATTATTATTTCTAGCAAATCACAAAGAAGAATCACAATTACCACAGACCACAGCAAGATTCATAGATAAGCATATAAGTGGCCTCCAAAGATGTCTTTATTACAAAAATTCAAGTCAAAATATTAGATATTTATTGCACAAAAGATCTTTTCTTCTCATTTTCATTGCCTCTTAAAAGGGAAATATTCTTTTTTCCATTTCAATTGTCTCTTAAAAAGACATATCTTAAGGGCCACCAGTAGATATGAATGAAGCAATGATTATAATAATTCTATCAAAAAGAATTTAACTTTTTCCATCAGTGATTGAAGAAATTTGATTGTAATTTGTGGATAATATTCATAAACTTCACTAATCCTACACTCAAGTTGAAAACAAAACAAGTGCATCTTTCTCTTTAACTCTTGACAACCTTTTATATTGCATACCTGAACACAAATGGGTTTCTTTTCAAATATTAACTACCATTTTACTGCAACCCTTATCCCATTCATCTAGACAAAAGATACAAATTTGATGACAGTAGAGAGTCCCATTGAAATATTAATTACCCCATTAGCATATCGAGCTATTTCTTCATCGTTTCTTTTAAGAAATGCACAAAAGTTAAACCAGTTGCAAAAGTGCAGCCTTCATTTTCCACCTACTTGATATTTTATTCATGATTCAGTTTGTGGGGTGTGTGTGTGATTCTGTGAGATGCATACCACCTGCTCGATGACAGTGTTGGTTGAACGCGTGGAGGCGTCTACATAAGGGCCTTTCAATCAATGTATATGGTCTCTTTTTTCTTGTTGGGATGGCAAAAAGACTCGTGGCATTGCTCAATGGAGCACCACGTCCTCTCGAATCGCAGCCACTTCTGCGATGAGGTAGAGATACTATGAGCTCTTAACTTAAATGAGGTGAAAAACATGGTCGGGACGGCTTTACGGGGTTGTGCATTTTGTCGTTTTGTCTCTATGATACATGGATGTTGGAAAATCATCTTCACTGAGCTGATAAGTATGTTTTATGATGTACGACAGTAGTAGGGATCAGAATATTAAAGGATTTTCTTCTTTTTACTTTTACTACTTGCTTTGCTGGCTCGAATGTTGTGAATTAATTAATATTAAATTTGAATTAAGGCACAAAATGATTATAATTAAGTGGTTTTTAGCTGATATTTAAACATTAGATATTTATTGAGTCTAATTGCCTAGTGTCTAAAGCAAATATTAGACGTTTACAACTACTATGCGTGGAGTTATGGTTAGTAATTTAATGTGATATGTGTGCCCTTTGAAGGATAAAAAGTATCAAAAGTTGAGCTCGGATGTTTGAAAGTTGTAGACGACGACTTGTTAGCAGGGGTTCGTTTCTTTAACTCTTGCAATCCCACTTAGAAACATTCTGCTGGCACTCGTAGCACTCAGCAAGTGGGCCACTTTATCACACAAACTGCACGAACATTAGAAGAAACGGAAGTCGGTGATCACGGAACATCAACACTCGACTATCATTCATCCTCAGTTTATATAAACGCGTTGTTGGTTCGGTGACCCTCTAACCAATTCGATCGCACAAGACGGGCATAAAATTTATTATTCAGAGTGTGGCAAAGTTTTGGTTGATTATCGAAGCTCGGCTATATTCCTCGTGTTTAAGGGCCGAGAAAGGCAATGGCCACGTCGTCGACTAATCTAGAGATGTCGCAGTTAGCTGGAACTAAGGCCATTAACCAGCTTAATGCGCTTATTTTAGTCGAGGGGCAAAAAGTTAAATTGATTAGAAGCAAGATTAGTGTAGGAATTTGTATGCTGATGAATTGCAGTTGTGCCAAGAGCAGATCATGTTGAGTCGGTGGTATTTAGGCGTGCAGATACCCGACGAGAATACGTCTAATGGTATGTGAATTGCAGGCAAAACCATTTGCAGCGTGGATTTGCTGATGACGCAGCACTAAGCCTGCAAATGGCTCTCTGCGTGAATGTGGTTTTGTGCCGAGTGTTTGAGTGTAATTGGCGATGCAAAGTGCCGGACGTATTTTATTCCGAGTCTTCATTTAATAAACTCGTTGCATCGAATTAGTGTCTGAGCACATTTGCATCAAATATTTACAATTTTAATATCAAATTAATATAAAATATATATTTTATTTTTCTTTTGCAGCTGACTGTGATAGTTTTGATAAACCTACTTTAGAAACACTGTGTGGGAAGATCAACGGAGATGCTCCTTTATTCTCAATGTTCAGAGGTTTGGTGTAAACCGCATTTGAAAATGTGAGAAAAAAAATCTCATTGATCAGTTCACATTTTAAATTTTTTAGTCAACGCCGAGCCGGAAGGTTGTCCATTTCATGGCGCTTTCACTTTCTCCTACACTCGAGGACTTACCGAATGTCGAAATCCAATCTCGAGCGTCGACTCCTGCACGGAAGATTCTCGGCTTCTTTTTCGATATCAGGCATGTCCTGACGTAACAGGATCGGAGAGCACAGGTAAGAGGATTACTCATTTCCGGTTTGTTTAAGACATTTGTAGTGCAAAGTTTTGTTTGAAAATTTTTTTAACAACAAATTCTTTTTATAACATCAATAATATATTGTTTTTTAACTAATACAAATAATCAATATTCATTCATTTTCCATTTTTTCCTCCTCAACGATTTGAGTAATTGCCCTTAAAGCTGGTTCTGGTAACAGGTGCAACCATTGGAGAGAGATTAAATACATTTGTTGATAATTTATTTACTATAATCGATCATGTTGATTCAATCTTTTTGAAAGGAAACAGTTTGATCAAACAGATAAAACATATTTTATTCAATATTTTCATTACAATCATAATTTAATAAGTTAAAAAATGAAAATTTTTATGTGTTTATAGTTCTATAAAGGCTGTTTATGCAGTAGAAAAATATGAAATTGAATTTTCCAAACTTCCATCTGTCAGATTTGGTAATATCGTTATTGTAGGTATCAAGAACGAGCATATATCCGGGTTAAAATACAATGGTGTTTCCGTCTTGCGTTGCATGTGAACAATAGTATTTGTGAAAACGTAGTTTAGAATTTTCAACTTACCGAGTTGCAATAGGGAGTAAACATCAAGTTCGTGCATGCAATGACTTGCCAAAGCAACGCGTGCATGTGAACCCAGAATACTATTGCAAACTTGAAATATTCTTCACTTACATAGTAACATTAGCCATTCATTTTGGTGCGTTGTACTTTAAAGGATCTTTATTATACAAGGATAATCATCCAAACGTGGTACCAACAACTTTAATTCCTTCCAAAGAAACCTTTGACCCTCTCTTTAACCACACAAACTCCTCAATGCGCGCCAAATGTGTGGTATACAACAACTGACAAAGTTTTTAATTGATTTATTAAAAGTTACTACTGTTTCAACCGATGTACCGTGTCAATTAATCTAAACTCGTTACGAATAATTCGAATAGACCGAATTAAGCTTTAGTTAATGGTATTAAACCGAATCCGAGCGGTTGAGATTCATTAGTTCGGATATGGCAATGTCTTGATAGATCATTTAATAAACGGTGGTTTTGTTGCATTTACAAAATGCTCACTTGAATTTGACTTTAGATTGCAACTGAAATTGAGTTTTATCGAATTAATATCACGAGACAACAAAGAAGTTGGTTAATTAAAATTAATTAAAATTAACCAACCAATGTCACTTGTGGTTTTCTTGTAATGCAAATATCCGTAAATGTGTTGCGATGACCTCGGGTGACTGCATTGATTTTAAGCCTTTCGTTCTGTTAAATATTCAGTTGGAAAGATGACAACATTCGTTGGCACTTGGACAAGTTTGTAGTGGAAACAGTTGTGGAAATCATTTCGACTGTGATGTTTACCTTTAATTATTAATCGACTAATTTAATTATAAAATGGAGAAACAGAAATAATATTTGGAGAATTTTATTTTTCTTTGCTTCACTAACAACTAGATTCATTTTCATTTGGTCAATGCAATGAAAGAAGTAACATTATCACCCAATTGCGGATAAAAGTAGAGTTGAAGTCGTCGACGTAAGAAGATAAAGCTCGATTCCCTCGTGGTAAATAATTTGCCTCGTTTTCACGCAAACAGTTTGCTCGATGCTTAACGTAATATTACAGTGCGCCCAATGGCTCCCAACTGAATTCGTGTCAGTTTCATTTTTTTTTCTTTTACAAAAAGGTCTCTCTATTAATGAGCCCAACAAAATGGAGGGCAACAAACATTTGATGAGATCGTTTGGCCGAACCGACCATGAATAAATAACACTAGTCGAGCATCGTTTCTGCTGCCGTCGGCTGTAATTGTCATATCGAACAGGTGGCTTTTTATAAAGCGACGTGTTGCTGTTATTGGTGGAAGACGAAAGGAGTCGAGTTTTTTGCATACAAATGTTTATCTTGGTCTGCATTTCTACGTTGTTGTGATTCATGGCATTTTCGTGAGATACAAAAGTGAAAAATTTTTATATTTGATTTTTCAGTTTTTAGAATTTTTTTTCACAAAATTTATTTTGTAAAAATATTTATTTATTTGTGAAAAAGAGTTTGAAAAATTTTTCAATGGCTTTTTATAATTTAAATATATTGCTGGAGTAGCCGCCAACAGTTGATGTAGGAAGGGGAGAAATCCGTTAATTTGTAATTAAGGCTGTTTGTGAGTAAATGAGGGTAATTTTGTGTTTTTTAAAGAAAAATCTTAAATGTCTCTAGGGTTGGATAATGAAGGAAATAGGGTTTTAGCCTTTGTTTACTGTGTTAGGAATGGTAAAATTCTGCCTGGTTAGACACTGGTTTTTTTAAAACCTATGGGAGTTAATTGTAACTATAATTTGGCTAAATCAGTAATTCAAACCATTTATAATTTAAATCAGTCAACATTTGAATTAAATCAACCTTGATTGAGTCTTAATGACAATTACATCATTTGGAGTCTTTTAATGGGAAAAAAAAGAAAACAAAACACTATTTACTGTATTCTCTTCTTTTGTGTTTTTTGATGTTTTTCCCATTTGTTGTTGATTTTAATCCCATTCTTTCTCACTGTCTTAATTGCCTCCAAACCTTTTCTTTCTTCTCTCCTATGATGGAAATGGGACCATTTTTTTTCCTTTCCTAACCACTTTTGTGTGAGTCTGAGCAATTTCCTTTGCTTTTTATTGTGGTTGACTGTGTGCTGTTTTCAAGGGCTATTTAACCTGAAAATTTTCTTTTTTCTTTCTTTTCATTAAACCTCATAAGGTCCACTAATAAAGTTTTTTCTTTTTAAATTATAAATTCTCTAGTTTTTTTAAATTACAATGTAACATCTGCAGATGGAAATTAAAACGGGCAAGTTGAAGCGACAAAAATGACGGTTTGACAATGTGTGTACAATAAATTTAAGCAACTGTGTAAATGCAACGTCCATTTAATCGACTTTTGCGTAGCTAAATTTTGTTAAGTCTAGATTTGTTTGTTTTTCCTCAGTCGAGACTCTGTTGTGCTTGGCCACGTGGAAAGAAGGTTCTACGCGGTTTCTTGTGGGGCAGCTTGAACACAGCCTGGCCATCAATCCCGAGGACACGTTTCGCTGTTTCGTCTACGATGAACTGGAAGACGACTCTGGATACCAGGTGGCGCAATCTGCAGATGCCTCGTGTTTGGGAGTATTTTCATCCACCGAAGGATTTCGCACCATGAGGCTAAGCAGAGGTAGGAAATGCCATCTAGTGGCACGATGTAAAACTTAACTAAGTTACACAACGGTTTTGAACTTCAGCTTGACCGACATTATTACGTCATCAATTTAGAACTATTCTAACCTTTCCTCCAGCTAGTTCTGCTCCCACACTGTGCGAGTTCCCCAAATGGTTGACATCCTCTTCTACGTGGTGGACCCTGGATTCAAAGATGGCTTACACTTTTGATCTGACCACAAATGCTACGATGAACGCGACCGACGTGCGCCACCATAGGACCATCCTGCATGCGGTGTGCACGGAACGGATGCAAACTGCAGACAGAACTGCAACCATCATAGTTCACGCCACAAAAGGCTGGTAAGCAACAACAACAATTTTTAAAAAAATGTCAATATATGATGGTATTAAGTGCTCCATTCACAGTCAGTTCCTATGGGAAAATTGTTCAGTTTGTTGATATCCAGAGGGTAACTTGTGGGAAATGATCTCGAGGGTACTGTATGCCTGCATGAAACATATGAGGGTCTTAAAGCTCCTTTGATTTAATCAACTCCTCAGTTGTTTATTTCAAAATTAGAAAACTGAAGAATATTTACAGAAATTAATCAAATTCTACAGTCTATTGGGCATACAGAATTTAAATCTTTCTGGGTTTTCTGTTATAAAATTATAATTATGAATGTGATATTCAAAACCGTACATCAATCAGAGAAAGATGGTATAATTAGTGTAAAAGTAGGTACAGTTAACAGCACTAATGTCATACAATGATCTTTTCTAATACGATCATTTGAAATTCGAATTATCTTAATTTTCCTAATGCTTACATGTGTGGAATAATTCGACAAACTAGAATCATGTAAGGTTAATTACACTTTAATTTCCACTCTTTAATTTCAACACAGCAATATAAGTTCTCTATATATAATCATAAGCTCATTGGAAATTAGGAATATAGATAATATTATCGGAAGAAACTGAATATGGTTCAACAAATTCCATTCGGTAGTATCAAAGTGTCAACATTGTTATCATCAACACCACCTGTCGACATAAATTCAACTGATTTATTGTATAACTTAATCATTTTCAGTCGCAATGGATACATGTGCCTGAAATTTTACGGAAGAAGAAATAACATCATTGAACTTCAAAATGGTAATTATTCATTAAAGATAATTGCAGGTAAAATCGCTCGAAAGATTCCGAATGTCGGTAAAGATGGATATCAATACCGTTTCACAAAAAAATAAATGTGTTTTCAGACATTTTACACCTTGAAAGTTGTAAGAACACAGTTGAAAATTGCTAGAAAGTATATTTCGGACAATTTCTTCAGATTTACACCTTTATTTGTACGCTAACGTGCGTAATTCACGATTGCGTGTACGAATCGCATCTCCATTGACGGTTACCGATTTCCTCTCATCCATCGACACCGAGCGCCAAAGTTAAAGCCTCTCGAATCGTCTTATGGGCTCAGGAAGCGAGCGATCAGCCCAGGAGGAAATAAGGGGAAATCAAAGCCAACGGAAAGAGGCGATGGATACGAGTCGAGACGGAAGTCGTCGAGGCAGTACGGGGCAGATTACTTCCGGTTGCTGCCATTATACCTAATCTTTACTTTCTCGATGCCTAAAATAAATAAGGAAAATTGTTTTGATAACAAAAGATAAGATTTGACGTAGATGCAAGTTGTTTATGCATGTGGCGCCATCTAGAGGTGATGAACTGAAGTTAATGTCGGCTGGAATTTAACTACAGATGGCGTTTTGCATCATAAAATCTACCAAATAGCAATAAGTTTCTTTCGTGAATGAAAATTTAGTTTTGAGGAATAAAATGTCTGAAATTAAATTCAATTGTAATTATGGCTTTTAATAGTGATTGTCACAAAGTTATTGCTACAATGTGCAATAACATTGAGTGTTTTTGTTTCTCATAATGCATACAATAGTGTCACTTGTGGTATTCCAATTATTTGAAAGGTCATCAACAAATGGCTTTGAAGAATGCATGGTAATAATGCACAAGCATATTCAACTGCAGGGAACAAGTTGATTGTTTTCATGAATCATTTATAAAATTCACAGGGATAATTAATATATACAACAAAGAATGCAAAACATTATTTCAAGTGAATATTTCCAATCACATTTGATTTATACTTTTTTCTTTATTTTTTTGCAGGAACTCTAGCCGTTAATCCCGAGGACGCTTGTCTTCACGCTCACTTTAACGAGAGTTCTGCCGAATTTATCACTTTGCTCAGTAAATTCACTTTAATTTACCATTATTGTACAACAATACATTGTTTTACTTATTAATTTTTTTTATTTTCAAAAAAACAGCGTCTAATTTCGAGTCGAGAAGTTGCCCATATTTGGGTAAATACGACGTTGTCGGACTGCAGACATCGAGTTGGAAAGACATGAAAACGAGAGATTCGTGTAGAGATTTCACGTCCGTCGACGCGGGTTGTCACAGACACGACGAGATCGAATTCTTTCCGAGCTGCCCGAACATGCAGAAAACCCACAGTGAGAAAACACGTCGTAATCGATCCTTTTAATACCCAAATCCAGTTTTTACCTATGTAATTTAATCGTTAGCTAAAAACCTCTTCGTGCAACCCAACCTTAAACCATTAGAAAATAAGCCTAACAGATGCTAGCAATTTCCAATGTCGGTGAATCAGCAACAAACATCAAGTACTAAAACCATCGGGACCAAACAGTTATTGCCTTTTAAAGTAGAAAAATACGACTTTAACAATAAAAACTTTTAATGGTAGCCATTTTTCAGTGTGAAATGTTGCTGCCAATTCTTTTACTTTCTTGCTTATTCTCCCAATTGGAAATGAATTGCACTTGCTTAACCAAACACTCACTTTACGACACAAAGAAATCTTAACACAGCAAATAAAACTAAAACTTACTTAACCCTTAAATCTTCACCTACCTAATTTTTATTTATTAAAGTCTCTAAATATTAATAATTTCAATTTTAAATTTATTGACTATTGTTAAATCCTTTCTGGATTTGTTTTGACATTATTTGATCCTATTAATGACATATTAATCATAGATGAGATCATCAATACCATTATTGCCATGTTTTAAAATATTTTGGTTACATTTAAAGTGAAAAAAAATATTTTATTTTGCATTAGAATATCAATGTCATGCTAATTGGGAAGAAGATGGCATCAACTACCTCATAACGACTCATCGAGGATCGAAAGCAAAATTTTGCTTTGTAAGTATATTTAAATATAAAATATTTTTTTCTTTTTATTCCATCTAAAATGGGGAAGTTTTAAGCCCTGTTTTTCAACTTTCTTGTCCCTCTGGTTAAAACTAATAACAATAATTAGCAACATCTATCGATTTTCTATTTGCGTGACAAACTTACATTTCATTACCTCATTAGCCTGCTGGCGCCAACTGGTGGCAGGTCGATGTAAGTTTGTGGCCTATGTGAGCTTTGCTTATTAAGCAGGGGTAATGTATAGTTGGGATGTTTCACACATTGAAGAAAGGGTTGAAGAAGAGTTGATTTAACATTATCTAATTTCATTACGAATTGTAATGTGGTATTGCAAGTTTGATAATTTAATTAAAAAGTAACGAGATACAGACTGTTGGTAATATCGGCTTGTTTATCGTCAGAGAACAATGACAGATCGGCAAATTAGATTTGACAACTTTTAAAGCCGGCGAGGTATTATTGGTATTATGATTGGTCTTTCGATGTTGTTATTAAAAATCGATTGCATTTGGGAAAGGCTGGAAATTCGATGAAAATGGCATTTTGCTATCGTCGAAAAGTAACTTTTAATATTAAATGTTTTAAAATGCAGTTCAGTATAGCAAATGCATTGCCACGTTTTGCTAAATCACTCGCTACGGAGATCTGAAAACGGCATTAAGTCGAATTAAAGTCCCGGCCATTGACTGCAGTCGACTCGAACGATCGAAACCGGAAATCTTGTAGTGACCAAATAGAAATTGTGGTATTTGAGCAATGTGTAATCAAAGTGAAAATAATTTACATGTGTGATTAGTTGTTCAAGTTATGTGTCATTATTTGCAGCAGATTAAAATAAAGCAATTTTAAAACTGCTTGTTTAATGGGGCACTTGTGGCGGTCAAACTGCAAGATGTTTCTAACTTTGTAATTACTGTGGTTTAATTAACTCTGCAGTTTTCAGGAATCAGAAGAAGAAAATTATTACCATCAACTAACTTATTCAACTTGTTTCTAATATATTTTATTGTTTTTAATTGCCAACAAAATTTATTATTAAAGTCAAGCAAAAAATATTTGCAGAATTTATCAAGAATCTGTAGAAAAAGTTGAGAATTTCTCAAATATCTCAAACACTAAATGACCGACGACTAAAATGATGTCTTCGTACATTGCAGATGTACGTCGAGATGGAAAACGGGTTGAAATTTTCCAGTTCGCACAACACTTGCAGTAGAAAAATCCAACCGGGAATCAACGGCTACATGGCTTTCAATATCACTGACAAAAGTAATTTACTTTGTTAATATTTCTTGGACTTAATTAAAAACAATAATTTCCCCTCTTTAATTAACCAACAGGTGATTGCATCAGTCACGAGACTGTCACGTCTATTGCGACGACTTACGTGATACCATTTTACGGACTGTATCACATCACTTTGCTTTTGGTGTTTCAAGTGAGGTGAATGAGTGTGCAAAACAACAACACATAAAAAAACAAAAATCCATTTCTTTTCAACACTTTTTCTGTCCCTCCCAATTCTATGACGTTTTAACTGTCTCCAGTTTTGTCGATTTTGGGCATTACATTAGGTGAGTTTGAAAACCACAAGTGTTGTGAACCCCACAAACTTGGACAGAAGGTCCATTTTATTTTTTAAAAAGAAAAAACCAAATAAAATTAGCAATGCATTAACAACTCTATACCACTGTGATGTGAGGATTGTGCAACTTTGAACCCCCAGTCACGGATTTTACAAAAGTAATAAAACTGAGCAAATGGATTTTTTTTTCTTTTTTTTAAGGACTGTGAAAATCTTTAAAGTGATTTTATCTTTTCTCTTTTGAACTTAAATTTTTTTGTTTCTTTTTTTAAATAAAAAGAAAATGGCAATAATGTAATTCAATCCACCCTGTCAATTAATTGCACCTTTTGACCACTTTTTTTCCTTATTTGGTTGTGTTTCTTCGATTAAGGGTCATTTTTTATAAATTATTTAAATGTATTTATTAGTATAATGTTAAAATGACAGTTTTTTGGCTTTTATTCGAAGAAATGCAGATGTGGAAAATAGTATTTTGAAATTTTTTTCTTTTTGGGTTTTGATGAGAATTTTATTAGAGGCACATTTTGTTGTGAAATTTCTAAATTGGTAAGAAAAAAATTAAAAGTTTATAATAATAATTTACTTTTTCTTTCATATATGACACAATGGCCATTATTTTTGTGTTTTTTATATAATTTCTTTTGTAAAAATATTTATTTATTTGTCCAAAAAATATTCACCCAATGGCCGCCAAAAAACATAGTTCGCCCAGTCTTGTGCCGGCACTGCGAAACTTTAATTTATTATTTAATCAGTAAAAACAACAGCAACTAAAATTTCTTTATAACAATTGAAAACATGTTTAAACAGAATTAATTCACAATTTGATCCTTTGAACTGTTTTTTTTTTTAAATTAAATTCACTGCATCTGTAAAATGGGTGTGGACACTAGAGACAAGTGAAACATGTTAGAAAATCTCCTTTTTCATCATTTAAAAACAAAAAAATCCTTTGTTTAAGTCCCTTAAACTAAATATTCATGAGTTGCATACAAAAGACTATTTAAATGAATTCAAATTAGTTGAATTTACAATAATTTATTTCCCTTTAATTTTAATTTTAATTTTAATTGTGATAACTTTTAATCAATAATTGAAAAGTGGTGACTTATTTGTATCCACCAATTCGACCGAAAATCTCTAAAACCACGACTTTGTGGCGTCTGCTGTCAATCTCGTGCCAAGATGGCGCCCAGCATAGCTATTATTAATGAGCAAAACAAGGTCTGTTCATTGCACGCGATTTCACGATACCAATTAGGAAACGTCTCGTTTTTTTTTTATTATTCACCCCTTCATAAAAAAAATTACAAATTCAAATCGGATTATAAATTAATCTTAATAAATTTTGAAATTGTAAAAACACCTAAATTTACATGACAAGTGCAAAATAGCCATTATTGATACTCATATTTAATCACATTTTACAGCTTTATTATTAAGTACATCCACAAAGGGGCCCGGGTACCAACAATTTTGTTGGGGCCCCAATTATTTGTGGTGCTAAAATGCTTTGTTTTGTTCTTCTTTTTTATTTTTTGGGGGCCCCCTCTTGTGACTAATACAAAAAGTGAAATTTTATTATTATTTGTGGTGCTTATATAAATAATATATTCAAAAAGAGCTAAAACAGCTTTGTTACATAATAAGTAATCTTTTTATTGATCCTGAAACTTATCTAAAATTTATAAGTGATTAATAGACCCAATTTTGATGTTATTAATATTTATTATCCATTGCCATTATATCCCCCTTTATGCCATACGTCACTTTCTTCAATTGGTCGTTAGATGGCAGGCATTTCACGTATGGCGCTGCAGCTATTGGATTCAATTGAAGAAAGTGGAAATAAGGTGAAAAAGATGGGTGGTGGTAACCCTGGCAACGTTGAAAGCAAACGATTGAAACTTGCTTTATCTCGGGCAAACTGAGTAGGGGATGGTGAAAAGTGACCCTTGAATTGAAGCTGGGAGTTTAGCTCTTTCACCTTTGACCTGTCTGGCGTGGGATTGTTTGCACTTGGCCAGTTTTATTTCACCTACTCCAAACTATTTCAGGGCTTGTAAAAGGATTTATTTATACGACCATAAACATTTGTTCCGAGTGCACTTTCGTTTAAATTGTATAATTTATTTTTTTATAATATTTTTATTGAGAAAAAGAAATTTATGTAAATTTTAGTGTTAAAAATATTTCGGAAAAAGTAATTTAAGGTAAAAAGTGTTTTCCATCGCAACCACCGGGTGTCGCCACCGTTCAACACGGATTGTTAGATACACATCAACTCCGAGCGCGGAAGACCCGGGGGTCCTCCGCAGCTCTCACGTGCGTCAAGCCACCGTCGTTTTAATCGTGAATCCCGACAACTTTATTACGCCGGTTAATCGCAGGAAACATTTAATTTGACGTCCAACCTTAATACGACCATCGACGACTTTCGGCGTCTCATCTAAACCAGTCTTTTGGTTATCATCTTCTCGCTCTCGTCCCAAAATGGCCGTGTGATGGCATGGCGATGCTGCTGCTTATTCGTTGCTGCTGTTTTGGCGAAGCACTCAAATCTCGCACTCCACCAGTTTAACATCGCGATCGGACTTTGTCCGCTCACTTAATCACTTTATGGATGTTGGATTCGAGCGCAACTGAATCGCGGCCTCAAATTCATTCACAACCGCAAAAATGGCTGCGACGTTGCACCCTCTTTTCGTCCGGATAATCGTCTTCGTTCTCACCGTCAATTTCGGCTTTGTAATAGGTAAGTTTTGTTTAATATTTTTTTCCCAACGAGGTTATTTTAGAAGGAAATTATATTTCAATAGGGAAAAATGTATAGAAATTTATTTATTAAGGAAATGAAGGGTGAAATGCATTAAAATTCATTTTTTTAATTTTTTTTTAATTTTAAAAAATTTTTAAAAATTTTAAATTTTCAAATATTAAAATTTGATTAATTTCCAATATGAAATTTAATAAGTGGGTATAAAAGTGTGCTTTTGTTCGATTAAATAATAGTTAAAAACCTGATTTAGCTGCAACCTGAGGTGAATTTTTATGATTTTTAATGGTAAAATGGATTTTTTTTTTAATGTTTTAAATGAATGAGAGTTTTTTTGGATCAATAAATGGCTTGTTTGTGGCCACTAATTCTAGGTTTTCTTCTTCTCATGTTAACTAGAAAGGAAAAAGTATTTTTTTCTTTTTACTTTGTGATCAATAAATTTGTCTTTTTTCCCCTATTTTCTTGTATATTTCGTGGCTCCTCACCTCTTCTTATATATATATATAAAGGAGTTCTTTTAACCTTATGTCAGACAGCAGATGTTTTGGAATTGTTGTAAAATGGATGGGTTTTGATGGTTGGGTCAGGTGAAGTTTTTGGTTGTTTTTTTGGGAGGGGTCTAATTGGGAACTTGAATTTGTGAGGTTGTGACAGCTTTTTTCATTTTTTTTATTATGTTTTTCAAGGTTTTGTTGGGGTTTTGGAATTATTTTATGGTTGAAATTTAGGGATATTTTGTATAATTATTTTACAATTTTATAAATTTTTTAATTTTAAAACACATTTTAATATTCAACTTTTGTTTTCACTATAATTTAACAAATTATCCATTTTAAACACGAATCAAACCTTGAAAATAATAGACCTAACCAACCATCACCACAAACAATAATCTCGAACAAAATTCTATTTTCCATAACAATTTTATTATCACTGAAAATATGAGAATTAAAATTTTAAAAATATTTATTCTAAAATAACTCCAATCATTAGCATATTTCACAAGTGTTACACACAATAATCACACTAATAACGCACTATAAATAAAACACACCGAATTTAATGATGAAAAAAAAACACAAATTTGATCTTTCGATTATTAAATTCCGAGAAAAATGTGAGAAGGCATCGGATACCTCGAGGGACCAATTGAGCCATACAGTATTCAACAAGATGGAGGAAAAGTGGAATTAGCATGGAATAGGGAGTCTCTACTCAAAAGGATTACGAGATGGATTAAACCACGCATGGCAAATCGGACTATTATTTTAAGCTGCGTGTGCATTAAACGGTGCACCGAACAAGAAAGAACTGCAGCGCTTTTTATGGGGTCGAAGACTGTTTCAAACATCACGTGTGAGCACTCTTAAAGGAAATAATGAGAGGTGTTGCTTGCTGTATTGACAGTAGGACGATGACCATGAAAGTCTATTTGGTAAAGAGTGTGTATGTGTCTACCCACCTGTCACAGCAACTGGCCTCGATAGTCACACACGACATCATCAAACCCCAATTGCAAACCGAAATAAAAATAGTCGTAAAATATCGGGGAAATATGGAAAATGCGATAGAAAAATGGACAAAATGTTATTTATGTTTTTAGTTGATATTTAGATATTTATTGAATCTAATTGTTTAGTGTCTAAAGCAAATATAAGACGTTTATGTTTACGGTGCGGAAAAAACAATTGGTAAATTGAACGAAGAGGGAATTTTCGAGTTGAAAAAGGAATCCAAACGACTCGTCACCGGGTAAATCATTTTTCTCCGTGCAAATTTGATCCTTTAAAAGTGGTGATCGGCCGCGATGATTAATGCCAACTAGTGTCACAGCTGCGCCGAGAGGAAGAAGGAGAAATCGTGTGCTGGAATATGGGACTGGAACACTCGACACTGCACTTATAAATTGATACGTCTGCGAGAACGGCAATGGGAAATGGCCAGTGTTATTTTTGGGCGAAAAGTGGCATTTGTCAAGAATGTTTTCATTAATCAAAAAGGCAGCGCGCTTCGGATGGCCAATTAAGCGGCCCTCTCGAAAGTCGGTCCGGAACAAGTTGTAACGTCGTCGCTGCCATTGTGTGTAGTAATAAGCAATGTGGCAACGATCGTTACGCCGAATGGGAAACAAAACCCTACTTTTTCTTATTGAATGATGGCAGCTGCATTTTCACCGCTTTTATGGCATTCGAGTGCACGGACAAACACATAAAACGCTACCATCAATTAACTCGTGGGACGTAACTCGCAAAATATTGGAACAAATCAGAATGGGGGGGCAAAACACCGGAAAGGCAAAGAATTATGGATTCCAACCTTAACTGCCATTTATCACCTTACAATTCAACGAGTTGTATCCATCGCTATTCATTCGATAAATTTTATTTCTATTTCGTGTTTTGCAAGTGTTGAATGTTACAATGTGACTGTTATAATGTGCATATCACATTGTGATTGCAGCAATGTGAGTGTTAGCAAAAGATGTCTTTACGGCGTTAACAACGAATGTCCGGACGTGATTATTCGAATTTAAAGTGCGTCCGACCTTAAGAGAGCAAACGATGACACGCTGGATTTGTTCGCTCCAAACACGGTGTTAAGCGTTACAAATTATTAAACGCTAAAAAATGCGGGCAACGAGTCGAAAGAGCCACGGTCGAGACTACCTGTCGAGACAACTTGTTTATCGTTTCGTTTGGCACCCGAAACTCGTACTAATGCAAGTGCCGTTGCAAATGTTAACGACGAAAAGGCGAGTTTTGTCTTTTATCGATCAAAATGCGCCGACCATTTTGCAACGCTCTTAATCACGTGATTGTGGGAATAAACCGCAATATTGTAATGCCTAGTGTGGAATAATTTTAAGGGATTTTACTAAATCGGAGTGGAATTACACGAGACGAAGGCAGATTTTCCTCAAGCACGACTCTCTTCGCACCGACTCCAATTCTACTCAGATTATCCATGCAAATGGCGCGTGCAAAATTGTTGTTCTCGCTTCTCGAAGAAATAAGAAGATGAAAAATGTAAAGTGCGGCACTAAAAAATAAAAAATTATTTTTTTTTTCTTTTAAAAATTCTCAAATTTTTTTTTTCATACCCAAAGTGATTTTCAATTAACACTACTTTTCCCAATGCATTGTGGGTTATAGCCTCCAACAACCAGTCAGCAAGAAATTGTCTCGGCACCAGCCTAAAATATGGCCGATGTTAAATAACCCCGCTTGGTTTCGTACGACAACGGGTCTAAAACGGCCCGTGTAAAATCGGTAGGAAAAATCCACCGCAATTCGCGTCGATGCGACATCCAACGGACCGACTCTGCCATCTTCCCATCCATCCCCGGGCGAGGCATTTGGTTCTTCCTTCGGTCGATGAAGAAAGGGAAGGCTGGAGCGTCGCCTTCGTTTTCCAATCCCCTCCTCTTCTTTTCTTCTTTCAATGCTCTCTCTTTTCTTCTCCCCTTCATTCTTTTCTCTTTTGTAATTCTGTATTTCGACTCCAGGGGGCCACGTTAGGGGTCGTGTGTCTTTTAGACATTTCAATTTTAGTAAAAATAATATTCAATAGGTTTTGTGGAGTGGAAGGTATTAAAGGGTTAGTTAATTTGAACAAGTTGTAATACATAAATATTGGTGAGTGTTGTACATGAAATTATCGTGTGTTTTCCATATTGGTTCGTCATTAAGAAGGAAGGGGGGCGGATAGAGTTTAATGGCATTTGCGTGTCGGTTCGTGTGTGTAGTCAACAGAAACAGAAGCTTGTACGAAACGTTTTATCTTTTATTTTTATTTTTTCATAGCTTAAATGGAGAGGAAATATGATTTCATTTTACAATTTAAACAATTTAAACAATCGATTTCAATGGGTGGGGGTGGTATGGCTTAATGTCCCAATCGGCTACTAAGACTTCGTTATTAAATATGGCAGAGGTTACGTTGCACCAAACCCAGACACGAAGTTGAAAAACTTCAATTACACGACTAACTGCGAGGAATTTCCCGTTATAAAACCGCATCACACCCACATCTTATGAAATAAGAAGGAAAAAAAATGGTTGGAATGACTAAGTCACTTCCACAAGATTACCTCGACAACTTCACCTTTAACCCGAAGCAGGTTTTAGCAACAAGGTGATTTAAATTCCATGGATCCATCGCTGGATTTCCAACTCCAACAAAATGAAGTACTTATGCCGAAAAACTCAAATGAATTTCCACCCTTTTTTATTCAAAAGACGCATTCAAAACTTGATATTGCCTTTTTTCTCTCAACCTTTTTTTTTTTATTAAAAAACATTCGGTTGGCAGTTGATTGGGGTTGGTAATGAGTTTGGTGGACCCCCTGCAGATGGTTCGGTTCAATGGGATGAGTGACAAGCGATGGTTCGATAATGTCTAAAATATTTTTTTCTGTTTTGCAGGTGTTAATATTTTACTCTATCTCGACATCTAAACATGATTTTTAAAGGGTGGAATCGAATGATTACCGCATCGTTAAGTAGACTCGAGCAGGATTTTTGCATAAAAACAATCGTGACACGTGTCATTACTGCCCGGATTAAATCGAGTCACCGCACGACCGAAATATTTCGAATTTTATATCGACATCGGTTCGCCATAAGTGATATTTATTTGGTGTGGCTTGTATTGCATATTTGGATGATCTTATAGCAAAATACGTACTATCGTATGTGCGTATTGCCGAGAAAGCCATAAGCGAGGACGATGCGGCTTTAAAGAATACTTTTTTCTGATTTAGATGCATGGCCTGCAGCTCGCAACAGACAATCTCTTAGGTTAGACGGTGTTGGGTTTTTCCTTTTTTTAATTAATTCGAGGTTGTCGCCGTGTGTGTAGACATTAGTCGATGGGTTTAACGTTAATACCACACTAACTGCAACCGGAAGTGCCACTTTAAGGCTGCAAATTGCACGAAAGTGAGGAAACGAAGTTAATTTTGATCGAAACTTCGATAGAATTATTCGAATATTGACACAAATTTAAATTGTTTTTCATTTAGTAAATGCATTTTTAGAATTTATTTCACTTTGATGTTTTTGTTAAAAAAATTTCTCGCCGGATGCAAAGCTTTTAGGTGAATTTCTCGAATGATGACAATTTGGGGTTGGAATGTTAGAAGATTTTTTTTAGAATTTTTTTGTGATAATAAATGGGGTATTTTATATAAGTCTAAATAATGGCTCCATCTAAATACAACCACGTGGTTAATTAGAAAAATATGGGGGTTGAATTAGAGATAAATAACATGATAAAACAAGTTTTTTTTTTATATTTTAAAAAAAAAATTAATGTTTGAGGTGTTGATTGGGTTTTTTGCTGGAATTTGGGTTTGTCGTAATGTAAATCAAAAGGGGGAATTTTTTTTTTTTATATTTCTTTAAATGACTTTTTATGGGTGATGGAAAGTGTTGATTTTTGAATTATCATTAAATATTAGGAAATTCTCTCATTTGGTTATTTTTAGTTAATAATTACTAAAAAAAAAATTACCAACTGGTATTTTTTAATATCATTTTAATTGTAATTTCTATTTGGGTGTTATGAAAATGTTTTTTTGATTAGTCTTGCTTGGTTTCCTGCATTTAAATATTGAAAATTTGTTTATTTACAATTTTAAATTTTTATTTAAAATTTTTAAATTATTGAAATTTTTATTTAAATTAAAATTGAAATTACAAAATCCAACATCTGTTTTAATATCATTAAGTAATCGATTGCATCAAAACTGTGTTAAATTTTAATGGTTTTTGGTAAATTTTAAATAAACAAAATTTTTGCTTTTTCCCATTTTCCATATACCGGTTTCACACAACACCAACTCCCATTGTTTTCATAGAAAAGCTCATCGGAGATGAGGTTGGCTCACCATGTTTTTCCCATATTCCAGTTGTTTAAGGGGGTGGGGAAAAGAATGAAATATTTGACGTGGAAATATCACGCAACATGAGATAGGGCATGTTTGTGTAGGTCTCACGACGGGGGGTGTGAAATGAAAAAAAAAAAAAAGAAAATAAATGCTGGCGAAATGCAAATATAAAATATGGATTGAATTAAAAATGATTTGCGACCGGTCGCAAATGAGCACATTTTTTTTCAACCTCCATCTTTGTAATTGCTCGCCCTTTTTTCAAAAAAATACGTTTGTGCAGGTGTTTTTCATTTACAATCACATTTTATGGGGGTTAAAACTTTGATCTTTTTTCCACTTTTATTTCCACCAATGTGGGGGTATTTGATTTTCACGTTAGGGGTAAATTTAATGGTGGGAAATATTACGACATTTTGAGGGTGGGTAAAAACCCTTGGAATATAATTATGGGGGTAAATGAATACCCACAAATATTTTTTTTTAAATTTTCTTTTTGAATGGCAACGTCCTTTGTGACATTAGTATGAGTGAGTGTGCAGCGGTTGACCACACCTGAGCGATTTGGGTTGGCGAAGAAAGGATTGGTGGTAATAAAATAGTAATTTATGTGTCAGCCATGTTTTGAGTAGAATTTACGGTAAGTTTTGTTGAATTGGTTTCAATTTTTTTGATTTAATGGCCGTAATTAATCACTTGTTTTCAAAGCGAATGGGAAAAGTCATTTATTCTTTTTATTTTACTCATTAAAGGTAGACTGGATGTAAATTAAGAATGAAGTGTACAAAGGCATGAATTTATGGCCAATTAAAATGAACAATTAATACTAGCCTATTGTGTATTGATTGTTCAATTTGGGGGGATTCTGGGATTGATTGGGGTTTGGTTATTGTTGATTAAAGGGGTTGAAGAGGGTTGAATTAAAGCAATAATTTGGCTTCGGGAGATTTTCAACTTACAAATTATAGATTATACTCTTTGCAGTGAATAATAATAATTTTTTTGCTAAGAAATACTTATTAGGACATGTGGCACACATATAATCTCGAGACTTTGATATTTTTTCTCAGTGTAATTATGAAATTTCAAAAATTACATTTATTTGGTATTAAAAAATGTATATTTGATATACGAGAATTACAAAGCGCACCGTTGTGAATTTTTGGAATAAATTGTGCGTAACTTTGAGTAGTTTTTCACAATTTTTGCAAATTTTTTGGCACGCAAATTTTATGCAGAATTCAACGTACGACTCTCGCACGTGCAGAAGGAGGTTTGCAGTTCGTTTTATGGATTTTTGGAAAACTGATTCGACTTTGGTAAAACCACGAAAAGCGTTAGTCAGGCACTTGCGTCGTGTCGGGTGCCGAAGTCTGCAAATTTGACGTGGACGTGGACGTATGCCAGGTCGGAACTGCAGCGAGCGGGGCTTTTAATTAGTTTTCCAATAGATTAAACTGGCGGTGGTGGCAATCAATGTAGTTATGTCTTTAATTGGAGTCGAAAGAGCATATCGGGCGACGAGTTTCCGTACCGATGTCTCTTATCAAAATGCACCGACGGTGCTGCATCACATTATGAATAATTACTCGCCTCTGACACTCGAGTCAAAGGGTTAAAGTTTGAATCTTTTGTTTTAAATTGCCCTAATAATTTATTTCATTTTTCCTTTATTTCTTTTTAGCCGAATGTCTGTTTCCATCTACTTGGATCGGTACGTGGTTCCAGAGCGGTACGCAAGTCGTCCACATAACCAGCAACAATATATCGACCAAAGGAGAATGCGTGCAGGCTTTTGGTGAAAATAAATATCTGATTAAAGAAAGGTAATGGTCGCTTCGACAGTTATCATTAATAATGTCGTCGGTCAGCACAAGGTCGGTGCTGATTGGCTAATATTTTCTTTACCTAATAAACTTAAGGAACACATGCTGCTTGTTGATCTAGAACATTCTTAGAGAAAAAGAATATAATCTAAGGTGTTTTTATAACTTAAAAACATTAGAATAAAAACTATTGGCAGATTTACATGGAAAACAAACCCATTAAACGAACCAACCGAGCGACTGGATTTTAATAAAGACAGAAAGCTTCAATGTTTTACGATTCACTAAAAAGCTTCGCTAATTTCATCCGAAAGAAAAATTTTTCATAATCTTTTAAGTAATGTGCATTATATCATTTTTTTTTCATGTCTTCGAGGTCAGCGATTATCTGAGACAAAGAAATTAAAGCCGTTGGTCCCATGTTTGGATGATTTTCCTTGCATATTTAAATGTAGAAAATTCTACAAATGTCGATAGGCAAAGGATATAAATCACGGAGAAGGAGGGACCCTAGAAGAAGATTTTTGGATTTTCCTTCGACCAAAAGGGGACCTTATTGATCGATACTCGCATCATTAGATTTCCATTATCCTCACGGTTCTCCGTACGCACCGCACCTACGTCGGTTGGCACTAACTAGAGTTTAGCTAATGTTAAACGGTGGACGGGAAGGGGTAAGGGTTGACGTGACGTTCGTGCGCGATTCGTGGAAGGTGATGTGTAGCACGTGCTCGTCAGTCGTGGGATGGGCGTGGTCCGTGCTCCGTTTGTGGACGGTGAGTAGTCGATAACTCGGTTCGAGCTTCGGTTACTATGGATACGCTATTGGCATTAAATGCGGGACTTGCAGTTTGATAAAAATTGAAATTTTTATCCAAAAAAAAATGCTTCGCAATTCGAATAGACGAAATAATATTTTAAGGGGCAGTTTTAAACATCGGGTTTTCTAAGTGATCGAAGAAAGATGGAAGAAAGTGGATCGATAAGGTTCTACTCTGCTTTTCCAGGGAATTTTTCACGTATATCAAGACACGCTCTGGTGTTAAATGCTGGAATTTTAAGGTCGTTGGATTCCTTTGTCAGTGATGGACAACTTAATTGTCCACCATTTTTATTTAATTTTTTTTTAATTTTAAGAATTCCTTTGTATAATTTGTATACTATTAAGTAGCTATTTTAGTGAGGTGCATGATGGGTTAATTGATGGGTGGGTGTCTGTTGTGCGAGCAAAAGGAATTGCATGGGGAGGGGGTTTGTGGGGGAGTTGAGGGTTTTTATTCGATAAGTGGGCGTTTTTGCACGCTGAAAAGTTGCAAATTTTTTTTTTTTTTTGTCTAATAATAAGTGTGGATGGAAATTTTGCACGTTAATGTTATGATTCATGGTTAATCCTTGGGGAAAATGAGCATAAATTTGGAGTTTTGGGTTTAACGTTGGGGCGAATTAATTTGAGGTTTGGGGCTTGTGAGTTGAGCAAATGGAAATTTGCAAAATTTTTTTTTTTGGTTTTTAAATTAATTGGAATTTTCATATTTGATTTGGAAATTAAATTGTAAATAATAAATAAATTTTTTAAAAATTAATAGAAATTCTAAAAAAAATTATTTGGAATATAAAATTGGATTTTTTTGGGATAAAATTTAAATTATTCTATTTTTTCAATAAAATTTATTATTTAAAAAAAAACAACTGAAATTTTAAAAACTCAATTTAATTTTCCTTTGCGGTTCAACCCAAAAAAAATTTTTTTTTTTAGAAAAATTAAAAAATGAAAAACAAAAAGAAGAAAAACAAACTTTGAGCTTTTTTTTATGCCATTAGAAAAGAACTAATGACAAAAAGTGGCCACATTAGGGTGTGTATCTTCGAGTTTCAAAGTAGTTTATAATTACAAGTCGTAAATAAAGTGGCAAATTATCAACGATTATCATCACTACTCGCTTTTTTTCATCTATAATCATTCATCAATTTAAATGTAACTAGAAATAAATTAAAAATATTAAAATAATCTAAAATTAACTGAAAAATTACATCTACAAATTTTTCCTATTAATTTTAAGAGGAAAATCAAATCAAATAATTTATTTTCCTCATAGAAATTAATGGGAAATTTGAAAATTTGAAAAAAAATGAATTTTTGATAAGAAAATATTTTAAAATGACTAAACAACTGAAAATCATTAATCTTAAGTAAAAATCGATTAACTCAAAACATACAATGGATTTATGAGTCAGATTTAACTGAGGAAATTACCTAGTAATTAATCACACGATATAAAAATAGAGAAAATAAATTACAAGAAAAAATAATAAAATTTTTCTAATTAAATTCACAAAATAAAAATAATATCATTTTTCAGTCATTCCATGTAATCCAAAACCAAAGGAAAAATTAACCTTTAAAATTTAAATTTTTAAATTTAAAATTTAAAAAAAATTAGTTAATTTGAATAAGTTGAATTTGTATACCAAAAGGCTTAGTGTCAGAAACCCGAATGAAAAAGGAGAGGGTAAAAGGGGGAATGTTGATGTTCACGAATGGGATTAGCCTAATGCACCTGACATGTTCTTGACTGGCCAATAAATTTACTGTGAGCAAACTCCACTCACTTGACATGTTGACTGCTGTCTTTTCTATTTTCTTAACCAAAGTTTTAGTACTAAACAAGTGATTCACACTTGGCATTGAGTCAGTTTTTTTTTAAAAAATGTCCTTGTAAATTAATATTTCTTATTTTTATTTTTTTTTAGTAATGGCAAATGTTATCGATGCATGGCTATACATCCAAAACATCATAATGTGTTGCAATATAAGGAGAGTGAGTATTAATTTTTATTTTTTTTAATTTTATTTTATTTTAATTAATTTTTTTGTTTAAAGCTCCCGACTGCGATACGAGTGCGAATGTTTGTTCTCAAATTAACGGCGATGCTCAGCTTTATTCATTGTTTCGAGGTATAAAAATATAAATAATTACAAACGGATGTGACTAATGATGATTTTAGTTTTAAATTACAATATGAAATTCAAGGATTTTTGTTAATTTTGTTATTTTTTTTAATTGTAGTCGATGCTGCACCGGTTTCTTGCCCTTTTAGAGATCCCTATACTTTCGCTTATAACCGTGGTTATGCCGAATGCAGTAGCCCAGTGTCTAATATGGATACTTGTATGGAAGATTGGAGGGTTCTTTTCAGGTTCCAGGCGTGTCCTGATGTGCCTGGCACCGAAAGCACAGGTTTTATTAATAAATAGAGATTTGTAACATAAAATAATTATATTTTTTTTTAAAGTTGAAGAATTAGTTTGTATCGCGAATTGGAAGGAAAGTGCCTATTGGTATTTAATAGGCAAATTAAAACATAAAATGGCCAATACAGAAGAAGACCAATATCGGTGTTTTGTTAGTTGTTTATTTTTATTTTTATAAATTGAATTATTAAATTTTTTTATTTATTTTTTAGTGTTACGAAAAGAATAAAGAACACGATCATTCAGGTTTTCGTGTATCGCAATCCGGTGATGCGACTTGTAACGGTCTTTTCAGTCCAAACGAAGGCTCGAGGACTATGAGACTCAATCGAAGTAATTTTAAATGTTTAAAAATGTTTTTAAAATTTTAATTTTAATATTTTTAGCCGTTCATCCTCAAATGCGATGTCATTTCCCGTCGTGGATCACGCACACTCATCATTGGCACACACTCGATGGACGGAAATATTATACTTTTAGTCAACGTAATAACAGTCTCAAAGTCACTAATTCGACTAATAAAGACGAATTGGAGATGAAGGCGCTTTGTACCGAGGAATTAACGAGGAAAGACAGGCTCAGCACTGTCGTCGCTCACGTTACCAGTGGATGGTAAATTTGTTTTGAAATTTTTTCTATTAAAAATTGTAAATATTGATAATCAATTTGACCAATTTCAGCGTTAACGGTTACGTGTGCATGGAATTTCACAAGAGAAGTAACTACGTGATCGAACTTCAAAGTGGCAATTTTACTCGCCAGAAATCGGAAGCGTGTCACACGCCATTTTTTAATCGTTCATCGTCCGAATTCGTCACTTTAATCAGTAAATTTTTATTTTTTTATGTTTTTTAAATTTAAAAAAATTTTTTTTTTTTATATTTGATTTTAGCTGGGAATCCATCGGGCATCGAATGTCCTTATTTGGGTAAATACAATTTACTTAGTGCCAAATGGCAGAAAGTACGTCACGATCGAAACGAACGAGAAGTTTGTCAAGAATTTTCAACGTTGAGTGTCGGTTGCGATAAAATCGACACGATCGAATTCGAAACGAATTGTCCCGCAGAACCAAAAGTCGAATGTAAAAATTCAAATTAAATTTTTTAAAAAATTAAAAAAAAAATTAAATTAATTTTAGCATACGAATGTCACGCAAGTTGGAAAGAAAATCATACAAATTATCTCATAACTTCCATCAAGGGCACCAGAAATCGATTTTGCTTCGTGAGTCCATTAAATTTCGAATAAATAAAAATTATTTAAAAAAAAAATTTTTATTAAACAGATTTACACAGAAAACGACAAAATACTACAATTTTCCAGTCTGCAAGGATCGTGCGATCGTAATACGGTACCAGGAGTCAGCGGTTTAATGGCTTTTAACGTCACCAGTAACGGTGCAAAATTACATAAAAATTAAAATTCAATTTCTAATTAAATTTTTTAAATTTTAGGTCGATGTAAAGACATCGGCGATGGCGCACGATCGGTACCGGCAGCATCGACGGTCTCGGTGATCGGGATGATTGCGATGATTGTGTGGATTTACGTCAGATGAGAACGTATCGAACTGTGTTTATATTGGCAGCAGTTACCGAAATGTAACAACTCGCACGAGCGGATTAAAGTGGTTTAGTCGGCTCAATCGATTATCCTCCAAAATGATGCCGTATACGTTGAAATCTTAGCTTTTCTTTTCTATATACAAATCGAACGGACTTTATACAGCAAAAATGGAGGATTTTTTTTTTTTTTTGTTTTAAAACATTTATTTTCTACGAAAACCAACAAATAATTATTTAATTAAGTTTTAATAGATTCCAGTTTGATATTTTTCCAGTTTCGGGTGCATGAATAAATATTTAAAAGTGAAAAAAATAAATGCAATGCAACGTGTGATTTTGGACGATTTTCGGACATTTTGAATTTCGTCCGCATGCGTGGGGACTCGTCAAATTATACACACATTCCACCGAACATTCCAGAAAGCCAAGAAAGTTTTTGCACAATTTTGTAGTGAAAAATTATTCAGTGAAATAATTCCTTTCCTGTTTTTTTTTTTATTTTTTATTGTATAACCCGATTTTTAATGTTTTCATTTATTTATTTATTTTTTTTCTTGTTTTCATATATTGTACACATTGTAAAGATTTTTTTGTTTTCTTTTCTTGAGATTTTTGAAAAGCGTTTTTTAGAGAATTTAGAGAAAAAAAAGTTTGTTTTTTCTGCTCCCCATGCCTTTTGTGCCTCTAGAATTCCATAAAATTACCTGAATTTTTATTAATTCAATTGAGGAATAAATCGTTTCCATTTAATTCATTTTGTTTATTGTAAATAGATGGCGTTGATGGTAAGTCGACGTTACTCGGCGCGGGAAATTCAAAATTTAGAAAATTAAGTTACAATAGAAAAAAAGCAGCGAAATTAACATTTGTCGAGAGTCTTGAGATGGTGGTAGCGATTAATCACAAATAACATTGGGAAATTAAAAATATTTGCTTAAGTATACTTTTGACAACGATGAGTGTAAAATGACGCAGACATGTGCCAGCCAATGAGCGCCCACCAATATTTTCCCGCCAAATATACCAAGAATTAAGGCGCGACCAAAGCCAAATGAGGCGAGTTAATGGTTTGAAATTTGAACTGGACATAATCTGTTGGTATACTAAATGTGTGTAAAATTACATAATAATCTGTGCTACTTATTTCCAGAAATTCGCCATCTTTGAAAGGCTACCAAAGCCAATCGAGTCTAGTCGGGGGTTTGAAATTAGGCCTGGAAATAGTCCTAGAATCATCGGAATCATAATGATTGAAGATTATTTCTCGGTCGTTTGGTTATGCAAACATTTTTTCGTAATAATGTGATATTCAATTCGGCAATGGAATTTCTCGAGTGTTTGGATGACTCGAACGAAAGGAAATTTGGTATATTTTTTATTTCAAAACAATAAAATTAATTTATCTTAAATTATTTAATTTATGAAATTGAATATATATTTATCGAGTCGATTCGTGTGCTTGGGAAATGGGACGATTGCATTCCAGCATCGGGACAGTGTATATACGTTTATATTTTAAGTGCGACCCCCGCTTTAAATGCAACAATAGATGCATCTTGGGCCAATGGCGATGCGTTTACGGTGGTAATTGGGGCCAAGTAGGACGTTTTTATAATGGAAAAATAATTTTTTTATGAGATTATTTCTTTTTTAGCCGCATGTAGAGATTGTTCCGAATACGAATTTGATGCAAAAACGACGTTTCGTCGGAGGAAGTTGGCGATGCATTGCGAATACGACTGCAAAGACCTCAGCGACCGAACCAATTATAATGTTATACCGATTTAATATGGATCCGAGTGTCTGGCCAGACAATTGGTTGCACGTAAGTTGTTTGAAAAGTTTCAACTTTGACTCGTTTTGCTACGGGTTTCGAAAATTCCGAGTCTGATATCTCGTAATTGATTGTCAAATCGTGTTCAAAAGGCTGTAAAATCCAAACTAGATCAGTCGAGGGTATGAAATATGGACTGCACATAACTGTAGGGGCAGGGTCTTGCGCCTGCAGAGGCCTGCACCCCACGTTTTAACGATAATAAAACAAGGCCTTGCAATTGTCCAATCGTATGGTTGATTGGCAAGAAAAACAAGAATTACTAATTTTTAGCAGCCTTATTTGAAAAGCTGCCAAGACCAATCTAGAAGAGATGGGGGTCTGAAATTTTGACTGGATATAACCCTGGGGATGTACAAAGTGTGTAAAATTTTATTATAATCTGCGCTATTGTTTTAGAGAAAACCGAGTTAGAAGTCGCACGATTCATTGTCGGATTTAAGAAATGTAAGGTTTGATTTGATTGAACTTGTCTTACCTGCAATTGTCTGCTTTTTGATTAGGTTTCAGATTTTTTTCTAAAGTATTTCTTATGTGGTTTATTTTGTTTGAAATCCATAATTTCTATTTTATCCACAGGCACATCTTCTAATTGTCTCGAGTTTCTAACAATTATCATCACACAACAGAAGAATTAGATTAATGCAAAGAAAAATATTATAGAATATTATTGATTATTTGTTTCTTTCCACAGCAGTTCAGCCGACTTTAATATTTTCGAAAATACAATTTTGACGTGAGTGGATTTAATTAGTATTTTTATGTATGTTAGTCGTGTAGGAATAAATGCAAGGCATCTCGCAAATGCACTTCATTTTGGTGGTAATGTCTTCATTCCAATCAATTATTTTTGCAGTCAATGGAATTTTTAGTGTTTGGATGACTCGGACGAAAATTTAATATTAAAGTTTAATTCATGAATTTAATTTTGCAGTGAAATCGAATCAACCGGCCAATTGCAGTAGGATTTGGAATCATTACTTTAAATGTAACATTCGATGCATCCTGGACCAATGGGGATGTGATTACGATAATGATTTTTACAGAAATTTATATCTTTTAAAAGATTATTTATTTTTTAGTCGCATATGAAAATTGTCTCTGATGCAAAAATTCAACTGCAAAGACCACCGAGCCAATAGTAATGATGCTAAGCCGTATATAAAATGACATTGAAACATCTTTATATTATCGACCCGAGTCTCAGGTCAGATATCCCTGAGGTGTAGTAAATGTATAAATATTTTCAATGTAATCTGTGCTACGGTTTTATAGAAATCCGATTTTGAAATTACCGAATTGATTAAATTTGGACTGAACGTAGGATTTGAAGTATAAAAAGTGTGAGTAAAATTTCATTTATTCTTGTTCTACTGTTTTCGAAAAATCGCGTGATTGATCTAATATTTGATATTATTTGGTAGCCTTCGAAAGGCTACCAAAGCCAAATTTTGAAAAAAATTAAACGAGTTTGAAATCGCGGGATTGATTGTCATTTGAGCAGGCCAAAGCTAAACGAGACGAGTAAGATTTGTGAAATTTGGATTGGACACAACCCTGGTACAACCCTAGGGGTGTACTAAATGTGTGCAAAATTTCATTACAATCGCTGCAACTGATTTTCAGTAATTCAAGTTTGAGTGAATTTGTTCGGAAAGCTACCAAAGCCAAACGAGAAGACTTGGGGGTTTGAATTTTGGACTAGACATGGCCCTCACAGTGTATAATGTGGGTGGAAAATTTCACTATAATGTTTGCTACGTCTTTCGACAAATCTTGGTTTGAAATGTGCGAATTGATTGTGTGGTTTAACAAATGTGAAGGCTGCTAAAGCTAAACAAGACGAGTCAGGGGTTTGAAATTTGAAGTAAACGTACGCTATAGATTTTAAGAAATCAGATTTTTAAATTTCCAAATTGATTAGCAACTTGAAGAATTCTTAGTTTTTAGCAGATGTTTGCGACAATTTGTGGGTCTGAAATTTGGAGTGGATTAAGCCCTGGGGCTGTACCAAAATAGAGTTTTAAGATCACCGAAGAGTAAGAAATAATCGCCAGTAATTCAACTGAAAATGTTGGAATGATTCGAATTTTAAATCGTATTTTCCGCCTATGCAATCAATCACAATGTTGTTTGCGTTTGTATCACATTTTCGTGAAAACGAAAATGGATTGGTTTAAGAGCCATATTCAAATTCCAGTCTTCCCTCGCTGTGCAACAAACACAAGAAGCGTTTAGTTATAACAGTTTGCCATGTAAATCATTTTTTAATCCTCGTAGTTGTAAAACTTGAAACTTAATTCAAGGCGCTTTGCAAGAATTGACCGATGATTTCTGAACGAAATTGAGAGAAATTATAATTTGATTCTTTTAGGAAAAATGTCATCGATACTGTCGTCAATTTAATTGTTGAGTTCACTATGCCGCAGTACATTCTTCGCGGGTTTAAAGTGGCCGATGGGAGGGTAATTCGGCAATTCACAGATTGGCCGGAGAAAATTCGAAAATTCTGAGAGTGAAATCTTCGAATTGAGGGACTTAACAAATGTAAGGTTTGAGCAGCCATTTTCGAAAGGTGGCCAAAGTCAAACGAGACAAGTCAGAGGTCTGAAATTTGGACTCAACATACCGCTGAGGGTGTACAATGTATGTGTACAGATAAACCAATTTCATTATAATCAGTGCGACTCATTTCCAGATATCCGAATTTGAAAAATGCTTGAAAAAGGCTGCTAAAGGTAAACGGGAAGAATTGAGGATCTGAAATTTAGACTCAACATAGCTCTTACGGAGTACTAAATATGTGTAAAATTTTATTATAATCTGTGCTAAGGTTTTAGAGAAATCCAAGTTTGAAATGTGCAAATTGATTAACAAATTCAAGCAGCTGCTCGAAAGGCTGCCAAAGCTAAACGAGATTTGTTGGACGTCTGAAATCAAAGACGAATTATGTTTTTGATAAAGTAATGAAAATTCAATTTTAAGCTCGACCAGGTGGGGACTGAAGAGGTTGATCGTCTTTTCCACTTGTCGTTTGCCACTTTTTTGTTAATTGCTTCACTGTTCACCAGGTGTCGATAGTATCGCGATTGACAGGCGAGAAGCAATTTGCATAATTAATTTATTCAATTCATTTCGGTAACGGCAGCGAAGAAGGAAGGAAGCAAGAAAAATACGGCTAGTTTAAATAATTAAGTTATTGTAGTTTTTTATTTTAAACGACATTTTTAAAGATGGAAGTTTCGATAGGTGACAATTTGATTTTAGTAATATTTCTCAATTAAGTTAGTTTTTATTTTGGCTCGTGTTATTACATCTCAATCGTCGTTTTTTACGTCTTAACAGGTATTTTAACTGTTTAGAATCGATTTAGAACAGTTTTGGGAGTAATTGTAAGGTTTTTTGGGGAAAGATTTTAATTCGGTTTTGGTTATTTTCGAGTTTCTGGCGTTTGGGTGGTGGTTGGGAATGTTGAGTCATGGGATTTGCTCGAATTTGATTTTAAGTAAACAAATGGAAAATTTTGTCGTTTTAAATATATTTTTAGTTTTTTTTTAAAAAATGAAGAAAATTAAATGGAATTAATTTTAAATTATTATTTGTAAATTTTTTTTAAAAATTTATATTTTGCCCTGATTTTTCAAAATTTGGTTCAAATTCCATATAAGGAATTGATTTGAAATGACCTAATAATTAATTTTGTTTGTATTTCTTTTATTTAGGTTTTTTGAAAAATGTCGAGTAGAAAAGCGAAAGGACGAACAACGACTAAGAAAAGGGCTCAAAGAGCAACTTCAAATGTTTTTGCTATGTTTGATCATGTAGAGATTGTTCCGAATACGAATTTGATGCAAAAACGATGTTTCGTCGGAGGAAGTTGGCGATGCACAGCGAATACAACTCAAAGACCACGGCGACCGAGCCAATTATATTGTTGCGAGGCTTGTTGTACCGATTTATT